>VTPC01001115.1:72860-127615 GCA_011009095.1 Ignelater luminosus
CTTTCAAGTAGCTTGTCTCCAAGCGGGATATTGAAATTCAATCCTTTTTGTTGTCTTTATTTTAATATGGTAATTTGATCACTCAAATCATTCTTAATTTTGGCAAGCCTTTAGGGAACGATTTGATGGTTTTGAGACGCTTCGTATTCTAGAGAACGCTTATGCTTTTGTAGAAGCGTTCTCCAAGCACGGAATTGAAGCACAACTCTTCTCTTATATTTCTATTTTGATATGGTCGCTTGACTCATACTTAATTTCGGCAAGTCTTTATGCAATGGTCTAATGGTGTTAAAATAAGTTGTCTCCGAAAAATTCAAATACTGTCTGTAACAACGCAGAGTAAAGGATGATGCATATTGAAGTTTTTGTCTCTTTAAGGATCGAGTTTACCTGAAAACGAAATTCATATATGATTTTAGTCTCATACTTATCATTTTTTTAAAC
Source organism: Ignelater luminosus (assembly GCA_011009095.1). Lineage (NCBI taxonomy): Eukaryota > Metazoa > Arthropoda > Insecta > Coleoptera > Elateridae > Ignelater > Ignelater luminosus. The sequence continues at coordinate 73,305 of VTPC01001115.1, forward strand.
ATCATATTGAATTTTATGCAAAACAAGGTATTCTTCGATCGAGAATATTACATTAAGTGAATTACACGTCCAGCTTGTAATTTCCTTAAAAGGTTTTATATTTTTCCAATCCTATAAAGTGAATTTAAACCTTTTTGATACATCTGCTTGTTTCTAATTGATTAATTTTCAGTAAAGCTACCGAGTAGTTACAATAATAAAAAAGTTAACAGTAAAAAGGTAATAAAACAAATTTTGTTATTAATTAAGTGCTACATTACTGAATTATACATAGCAATAAATTATAGCGCTGTTCGATCGAAAATGGTAAAGAAATATATCAACAATAAAGACAATGTCTTGATACACTGTCTCAACAAATCACTCGAAAACTTGAAATGCATAGTGAATTATTAATGAATTCCAATAATTTTACATGCCCGAAGGCACGTTCTGTTCTTTTATAACTGTACTCCCACGTAAGATGGTAGATTGGCAGAAGGTTTATTATCATTATTATTTTTTCTATTTCTCTGTTAGCTGCGGGTACATCACTGTCATGAATTATTGAAGTGATTATAATAGATTCTTATTTTTTAGTTAAATAATAACAGTATTTTTGTTAGATTTAAATTTTAAATATTCTTTTAAGGACTAACTGGGTTGTTTAAAGAAAAAAAAACAGAAAAATATGCAAATTGATTAAGTGAAAAGGTCGTCATTTTTCATAGTGATTTAAACGAGATAATATTGTATTTGGCAGTATTAATGTGAATGAATCTCTAAATATGGCAATATAATGATGTTTACCTCGAAATGTTAAAATATTATCTGAAGAAAATGTTATTATTAACATCGAAAACAAAAAAAGTCATACAAAAGGATCATAACATAAAGAAAAGCCTGATTATCATATTAATATTTGAAGAAATCAAATTATTGTTAGTAATAGCAATAAATTAATTAGTTTATTTTACAATTATAACAGAAAGCATTTTCGTGGGCTTTAATTAAATATTTCAAGTTAGAAAGGTGCAAAAAGCTCGAACATATATATGTAAATTTGTTTTAATTCGAGGTCAGGACATGAAAGATCGCTCTAAACGACTTTGATGAAATTAATTAGCCTAATAAACTGTCACTTTTCAATTATAAATTTATTAAATTGATTAATTTGTGCTGGCGTTTTTTGCTTTGGTGCTTGCTCTAGTAGTAAATAAAACTACTCGAAGAAGAATTCGTTTTGCAATTTTTTTCAGGATTAATAGTCATGTACAAAAATTGTTTTAAAGATAATTAAGGAGTTATCCTGAATGAGTTCACGAGGATATAGTTCTTTATGAATTTCGATAGCTACACAAACTTGGTTATGCCACCTACCTTATGCACAAATAAACACTGACACTAATTAATTGCACTTCATAAGTTACCAGTTTTGAACAAGGTGTGCTTTTCCCTAAGACAAAGGTATAGGTTATGATTGCAAAAAAACTAACTTCACAGGAGCTTTCAGTCTGTTGATAAACTAAGATTAAGATTAAAGGGGTTTCACAAGAAGAATATGTTTAGTGATTATTAGGAATTTACCTATGTAGCAGTAAGAATTTTAAGGTATTTCACTTAATAAAGAACAAAGTTTCTATAAGAAAGATCAATTTTAAATATTAGTTTTGCTGACATATATTTACATTTATCAATGATTGATGGATTGTTTATTAATTTTCTTTGAAAATAAATAGTACATAAAAAAGTGAAACAGATTTTGAAAAAAGAAAAGAGTTTACAGGATCTAGTTAATATAACACAAAGAAATTGTTTGCATTATTGTGACATTCAATAACATGTCAAGGTAATTTACTCTTTTCTACCCACAACAAAAGTCATGGTGAAATTAATATTAAGTACATCCCACAATGTTGTATCTGTAGTTAATTTCGTAGATAATACCGACATGGATTTTTTAATTTTATTGTTGTTAACTCTAAAGATAAAAGCCTACTAATGTGGTAAAGCATTGTGAAGTAGTCTAGATCAATCGATATTTATTTTAGCATCTATTTCTCCAATACGATACAGCTGCCATAGATCATGTACAATTTTAGAGCTATTACAGTTTAAAAGTTTTGGATTATTACTAAATTCCTTAAAATGCCACTACACTCAAAAATCCTATTTGTAATGACATTTGATACAGTAGTATATCAAGCAAAGAAGGAAGATAGAAATTAAACCATTTTGAAGGACAGGCCCATCTTTTCAGTGTTCTGCCTGGGCTCCTGCTTCCAGTTGGTTTTGAGCCTCTTATTATTTTAATCAGTCTCTTGTCTTCGGTTATATGGTTATTCCATTCTTTTTTTGCTTCTTTTGTTGAATATTATCAAATCTTCTACTGCGCATTACTGCCTCTCCTCCCTATAGCTTCTTGTTTTTCCTATGATTGTTCTCAGGGTGTTCATTTTTGTTGTTTTGTTTTGCTTGTATCATCTCGGGTGTCAGCTGCATATGTCAATACAGGTCTAACTATCGTCTTGCAGATCTTTACTTTACTTTTAAGGCTTAGATATTTGTTTCTCAAGTTGATATATCTTAGGTGTCCGAATCAACGAGCTCCTCTCATCGCTTGCCCTCTCACTTCTTTATATGTGTTCGGGTCGCTAGATACATCGATTTTCAGATATCGGAAATCCATGACTTGTTCGATCATTTGCCTTTTGATTTCCAGTTTGTACCTGATAGGTTCCCTTGATATCACCATGGACTTTGTTGCGTCTGTTGATACTACCATGTATTACCAGTTGATGGAGTAGTCTTTGTAGATTGTCTTCAGTGTTCGCTATTAATATTGCGTCATCCACATACCATATGTTTATTTTCTTGCTATTAATTTTGTATCCCTTCAGTATTTTTGTGCTGTTTATTAGTTTGTTCATGATTAAGTTGAACATAAGAGTAATTGGACTTGGCGTATACCTAACGTGACCATTTATTTTTTTCTCAAAACGGGACATCTACTAATTTTTAGATAATAGTATGTATATTGAAGAAAACGCATATTTTTTCATCGCTTTTATTTATCAATGAAAAAACAGGCAAGAACACGTGAAAATAAATAATTTAGGTTGTCTTATATTTTTCTGAAGAACAAATTTGCTTCGGTATATTTGGCGTTGATTTCAAATAAGAATAAAATTCTTGGCAGGATTTCCTACAATTTATTTTAGTAATTAACATTGCATTAAGAACTGCGACTTGCAACTGTGTTTTTTCGTTCATCCACAACTTATTCATAAGAGAAGAAACCCTTTCAACGGGTGCATTAGTGCCGGACAAACAAAATATATTCAATAATTATTCGAAAGTTGGTGTGATTCAAATTTTTGACGTGGAAGTGTTTGAACAATTCCACCCAACGACTTTCGATTGAAATATTCCCAGTGTTCCGTTCTGTCACTTTTGCGGAGTAATGTAGTTAGAAATAAGTGAATATTCATCAAAAACTTCTCTACCTTGGTTACCATTAATAAATCCTTTTTCAATCAATACATCTTTGCACTTTGAATTTCTTCCCACGTAGGTATTTTGGTTAAATTCGCTCATTCCTATATTTGTAATTCTTTACAGAACAAAGTCCACTGCTCCAAATATTCTTTACTTATTTCATAAAACTCAGCAGCTGTAGTTTTTATATATTCTTTGTCAACACAACTGCAGCCATTTTCTCGCAATTTTGCAGTTAAATCCCAAACAGAGAGGGAGAAACCGAGTACCTTGTTTCAAGACCAAATTGTCTTTAAGTTTTTCCTTCATGGCTTCAATTGCAGAAATACTCTGACCCTCAATCTTTAAAACAGCTTGATGGAACGTTGCTGACTGTGAATGCATAAAAATAGCCATAATTCAGAGTCAGGGTTTTCAAAAAAGGTTCTTTAGTATGTTTGGACATTTATTGATACTCAAAAAGTAGTTTTTTAATGGCTTGTACAATTTCAAAACTCTCTCGATAGCTGGCATCAGCGCAAGCTACCTAGTTTTGCTATAGTCTAGCAATTTCTGATACAGTGTATCAACTTCATTACAAAATTCTTTCAAAGTTTCCACGCGAACACTATAGATATAAAAATCTGGATATATTTTCATAATAACGCATTCAAAGTCTACAGGTAGACAGTCTGCGGCAGTTTTAATTGCGTTGTGAATTATGTGAGCTCCACATCCAATTCCTGTCAGTGTTCTTCCGAGAGATAAATTTAGTTTTGCATAAACCTTGTTGACGCCTCGTCTTTTTGCTCCGCCAAAATTGCAATTAGTATTATCTCCACAAAATGCCACGATTTTTGTAGTTAAATTATTTTTTGTCAACACTTTCATTAGATAATTGACAATAATGTTTGATGTTTTGCCCGGTTGGTCTTCAAATTCTAAAAGTTTGACTTGTATGCCTTCGTATGGTAAAAACAAGCGAACTAAAACAGGAAATATTTTCTTGTACCCATGGTTTGAAGCATCAGTTAATATAGTAATACACCTGCATTTACTGAGCAGATCTTGTAATTCACCTGTTACTGTTGGCACTAATACGTTTACAACAATAGCTTCTGTTTTCGTACGAGCACATCTAAATTTCTGTTCAGAACATGTTTGAATTAACTTAGAAGCCCAATCGTTTGAGCGAAAACTGTGGTTCTCTTGTACCGTGTGATAAGCCTAGGCACCTTTAGTCGCAGCAACTTCCAGGTTTTTCAAAGTTGGTGAATCACTCTTCTTAAAAATATTAAGCAGCAAAGAAATCGAAACGGCAGCAATATCGGAATTTTTACGTTTTTCTGATCTTAAATGTTGCTCAATATCGCTGGCTCCTCCTGGGGCTACGCTAAATTCTGTACGACACTTTTCACACCTAACGTCCTAACTCTGCTTTACAAACGGGTACTTAGTTTGTAAGTTAGCATTAAAAGTGCACTTACGTTTAGGCATTGTTAGAATGAAGGATTCACGTACAAGAAATTTAAACCGATTAGCTTAACTCACGTCGATAAAAAAATACTAAATCGTCAAGGAATGTGCGCAAGCTGTCTACGCGCTCCCGCAACTAAGAAGTGAACGAACAAGCTACAAGCAAAAACGGGCCTCTGACCTACTTGCACGAGTAGGAAACGTACTAGCCGTATTTTTATTTCTCGCGCCTTTTCTTTAAATTGTTACAGTAGGTTGCTCTCTTTTAGAAAACGGGACATTTTGGTGTCCCGAAGCTATGTTTCTCCGTTGGCTTAGATGTCATTTATGACTGCTAATATTATTTTTGTCATTAATTTGTGTCATGATCAAGAGTGTAATACCGCGATAGTTATCTGGGTCACTCTTTCGTCCTTTTTTAAAAATCGGTATCGTCACTCTTGTTTTCCATTTTTGTTGTTGAATAATATTGTTAACTGTTTTCTAAGAGATTCACCGCCATATTTCAATAGTTCATTGGCTATTCCGTGGTATCCAGCAGCTTTTATATTTTTTAGTATTATCAGTGCTTTGTATTGTTACGTTTTGACAAAAACGTGTATTTCTTTTTACTTAGTTTATTACAATTTATTTCCAGTATTTATTCACACTGAATTATTTATTTATTTATGTACAGAATAATTTATTTATCACTAATCACATTTATTTCGTTCGTAGCTACACGCGGTTATATGCTGCAGACTCACTTTGGCTCAATCAACGCAGCCTTATATTCGTTCCCGCGTTAGCTCTCGATGGGGCTAGAAGATTCCCGCCTTTTTCTCGCACATTCGACAGTGGGAAACACTGGATAGCTCGAGACTTCTTTGGCACATTTAACCAGCTTGTTCGGGACTTTTCTAGTATATTCGAGGGATGACGCGTTACAGTATATATCTTCTTCTATTATTTCTATTGTGTTATCTACGTCATCTTTTGTTAATGTCAGAGGGGTGCTATATGTTCTTCGTTTTGGTATGAATTTGGGAAATATGCTTTCCAGCGGATTATATTAATGGCGTTAATTTTAACAGTTTCGCTGACTTCTGCTTTCCTATTTCTGAGCATCCTCCAGATTTTCTTCTGAGATCAATACATCTCTCTTTCCACATCTCTTGTGAATTTTTTCCAATATGATTCTTTAATTTCTCTTATTTTTCTATTGGCTATATTTCTCCCCTCTATGTGTAGTTGTCTATCCTGAGGCGGTTTTGAATTTTAGGAATGCTTTTCTCTTTTCATCTGCAGGCCTCCTTAACTTAACCATGGCGTTTTATTGCATTTTTGTGGTATTTGTACGTTTCTTTTTTCTATTGCTTCTTCCGCGGCGTTCAATATTTATTCTATTTTAGCTTTGTCTATGCATGATCTATTTCCTCATTAGTGTTTGCAGGATTTTATTCGATTCTCTCCTTGAGTCTTTTTTTTATATAAGTCTCTTGCGCTTTTGTTTTCTACTGATTCTATATTGAGTTTGTTTTGATATTCTTTCCTTGCTTTGCCTGGGAGATAATGTTTCAGTCTTATTTGACGCAAGAGTGGTGCATGGTCGCTGCTTGTGTCGGCTGAGTTTAACGTGCGCACTTCTAAAATTTTGAAGGGTTTGAATTGTGCGTTAGTTATAACACAGTCTATCATAGACTGCTGCCCTTGTGATCCAAAGAATGCATATTTGTATTTGAAATTATGATCAAAGAATGTGTTGATTCTAAGATTGTTCTGGACGCAAAAGTCGACGAGGAGATCTCCGTTATCATTTCCTATGGGCTCGTGGAAGCGTTGTTTAACCCATGGGAGTGTGTCGTTTTCTATTCGGGCGTTTAAGTCTCCTGCAATTACGACATGATGGTTTGTTGGTATTTTTTCTATTATATTTTGCAGTTCTTCATAAAAATGTCTTCCTTTTTCTCTTGGTTTTGACGTATCTGGAGCATACGTGCTGATTACGTGTATAAAACTGTTTTCGACTTTTAATTATATCCTAAGCTGGTCGTCAATGACATAATCAATATCATCAATGCGCTGTTGGAACTTTTTGTGTAATGGAATTCCTACGCCAGATGCGGCTCATTTGTTATCATCTGTGTTCCTTTGCCTTTTTTCTTAGTTTCTGAGATATTCCATTATTCCGTTATCTCTGAGATTGTTTCCTGCCACTTGTTCTATGATTTAACGTCCCATGCTCCGATTCTTAGAATGTCTCGTTTTTTAATTCTGTTGTTCCTTTTTCGTTGCCGAGTCGTCATTTTATAATCCGTCCTGGTTGCTAACCTAAGCCGGAACCCTCCCCCTTTATCCGGGCTTGGGACCAGCAGTGGCCATCGCTGAGCTGCTCAATCCACCCAGCAGCAACCACAGGCGTAGTTATAAAAAATACAGTATTTTTAAAAACGAAACAGTTCATATTAAAACTTAAAATATAACTCTAATATACAAAATCAAAAGAAGAAATAAAATAAGTAGAAGCAACGAAAGGAATCTAGCCACTTTCGTGTTCTGACTCGTCCAAGTTTTCTGTCACGGTTTCTTACAGTGTATCTTCTCCATAGTAATAATGTCACAACCTCGTAACTTTTTATAAAATTTATGATATATCGGTGGTAGATAGGATAACAGCGGTTGTAAGTTCAGAAGTTGCTTCTTATTTAGCTGAAGGGACTCTTTGTATTTGGGATCCAGTTCCTTTAAAATATTATGGTTTGCTACTCGTCCTGTTTTGCCTATGTTTACTTCTTTAAATTCCTCGTTGGTGTTGGAATGATCAGAATCAAATCGGAAACATCTGATGGACAAAAATTTGAACAATTTTTTATTGTCGCATAGTTTTTTCTTAGAGATGGTTTCTGTAATTTGTTTGAATGATGAGATTTGTCAGCTAAATAACCTCGAAAGGATTTGTTCTTTTGCACTTCACACCAATGTTGAGGTACTATTGCTGGTGGTATGGTTTTCTTAAATTTTTTAATAATAGCGAAATCCCGTTCTGACGGTAAATGTGTATGGCCTGATATTAAAACGGATGTTCAATTTTTCGCGTGTCAAGTAAAGCCATAAACACAAAACGAACCAATTTTTGTTCTGGTCTCCGCAGTTATCGGAATATACAGTTGATTCTTCAGAGGTAGGAGTGTGATTTTTGATGTGCTTAAGGAGAATACTACATATTTATTCGCTTCCTCTTTTGGCAATATCCTCACTCTACATGTACATATAACTTTTGTTATTTTTACAATCGTGGATTCCACGGTTCCACACTTAAATTCGTTGTTGGAAGAGCTTGTCGTGGATCGAAGCTTTAAGAGATCGCTGATTCCTTCTTTTATCTTTTTCTTCAGGCTATCCTGTATTGCTTCTGCTCCTCTATGGTGTATTCTAACTCCATTTTTAATTTGCGAAGAACAGACTGATTGTCTTTCTTTGCAGGTACAGGTTTGACATGTGTCACTACGGGGAGATTTGAAGCCGATTTCATATTTCTCGCAGAAAATTCTTCTGTATTTATCTTTGGATACAGGAAGTTACAACAGTCTAGGTCTCTTTGTATAGCCGCGAGATGTTTAAATCACAATCTCAATGAACCTTTGCTGGATTATCACGTCTACTGTACTGACTACAATATTTTGGAATTGAATCGATATGGTCCCGTACTGATTTTACAACTTCAGGAGTTTTTTCTGCTCCGTTTTGATGAGTACCGCACTCTGCTAGCACCTTTATTAATCTGCTGGCATAGCAGTTGAATTTATTTCTGAGAATGTTGAAGACCATGAATCGAGAGAGACCCTTTCTTACACATCTGGATGTCTTGTCCGGTAATTTTGATATAATATGAAATCGTGATATTTTTTCTTGATACGGCATTCTTCGTGTTGGATTTGTACTGTCGCGTCGCGTCGTTTTGGTATTTGAGATTTCATCGAAGAAAAAAGGTTATTATTTTGGGGTTCATAGTTACATAAACTCCAAAATGAATTAAAAATTTCTTGTTCTTTTCCTTCTAATAATTCTCTGCAGTTTCTTTTGCAATGACATGGAGCACCTATTTTTCTAGCTGGTATTATTTTGCCGTGTACAGTAATCCAGTATTTCTTTTACCTTTTCTTTGAGGAATTTCTCTTTCATCAATGTTCCTTCTTCTCCAGCGAGATTTCATGTTTGCGTATTCTAGCATAGGTTGTTCAGAGTTTTCTTGCATCGAATAGGATGGAGAAGTGAAATCTTCATCCTGACCAAATAAAAAGAATGCGTGTAGTTCAACTATGAGACTATCACAACAACCAGAAAGTACTTAATTAATCTTTGATGAAGAAAGTTGTATGCCACATTTTACAAACCAAAAGACATCTTTAATAAAATGGTATATGCTACACATAAACCTACTTACCGATATGCTTGTACTGTTTTCAGCGTCACTACCTGATAACACATAATCCTTGTAACAAAGATATGCAACGATTGTGCTGACACCTACGGAGTAATCTGTGAAATATCTTCTGTGGTGGTTTATACCCTTGTAAAAGCAAAGTTTATTCTTGTTATCTCGAGAACTTCATTTATTGGGAGCGAACTTATTTTACTAGGTATTAGTGGGAAGATACTTGAGATATTCAAATCAGTACTTCATATTCTAGCTTGAGCACTTTTTGATAAACATTAACTTCCTTCTTCTGTTTATACTCTTATCACTAATAATTATACTCTAATATGTTATGTAAAAGATTGTACTGCATCTGATAAAGCACTCTGATCATTTGCCTTATTACAGAACTGTAAAGATTCTATTTAATTTTCACGTTTCACAGCATTAACGTCAAAATATTTTACACGAGCGGAAACACATTTCTGAAATAATCCACTGTTAATTCTCCTAGTATGTTTTTAGTAATCAAACAATTCTCAGCTGTTCTTGCAATGTTTATGGTTCAACAATATAAAAAATGTTATTTCTTCAAGTGTCCCCAATACATTAATGTGATTTTATTATATGCGAGCGATGTCAAAAACGAATTTGGATTTAGTTATTATTTCAAAACTGTTAATTAAAGAATTTCTAAATTTGCTTTCAGACAAGGAAAACAATAGAGTAAAGTGATTACGTTCTAGTATCTTATTAACGTCGCTATAGACCGTAACAATAACGCTCTCAATTCACATAAGTAACGATGTGCTTTCCGCTTTTTATGTTAATATAGATATAATCTTACTCCCCACCAATGTGAACTTTATATTGCACAGTTAAAACAATACTGGCGCTTCCTTTAGTATGAAATTTCGTGTAAGTGAGATAAGATTGTTTTTTGAAGATTCATTAGTGGCTTTTAAAGCATTTTGTTTCCTAAATAGTTCTGGAATCGAAAAAAAAGTGTACGTGGCTATTTATATATATATATATTACGCAAATAGTGATACTGTCGAAAATAATTATTTATAAAATTACGTTAGCAACATTCTGATAAATATTTTTGTGGGGGTGTGATATATTAACTAGACAACTAATAAAATGGCTGGATCTTTAAATGCCAACACCTTAATCCAACATGATAAAAAGCAAAATGGATATGCAATTTTTTTTTTGTAAATGAAAGTTTTGTTTCTAGTGTATAATTTGCATGAAATGCTAGTGGACACAATACCCCTTCTTCAAATAAATTATGGCTGTTTGTTGCTGCGTGTCGACCATGTAGGCTAAGAAAGACTTCAAGCATAGTTCCTTTTAACCATCTAATTTCTTCAAGGTGTAAGAACAAACTTCCATATGAAGTTCTTAGTAATATGGTTTCCTTGAAATGTCTTAAAGATTATGGTTTTGACTCTCCGGTTGTGAGTGATATCTAAAAAAAGTGAAAGAATAAACATGTTGTTTAAAAGCAATGAAGAATATATTCAAAACCTAATTATGTTCGTACATTAAAACATTTTTCATTTCTGAACTCCGAAGATAAATTACAGTAATTACCCACCATAACTTAAATTAGTTTTCAGCTGTACCACAAGGTACCCACTTTAAAACTCATTTAATTAATTTAGAAATCGCCTCAATGTATCAAATGACATTTATGTAACGAATGGACTTTTAAATGGTGGCATGCAAAAATTTTATAATCACCGGCTTATAGTCATAATAATATTTTACAAATGATAAATAGCTAGAACTTTCCTAATAATTATTCAGTGAAGTATGTAAAAACTTAAAGAATACAGGATTGCCTCCATATACTAGTAAATCTTGTGGTTGTTACAGTGATAAAGATCTGTTTCATAATAATATATAATAGTGTTAAATAGTTGGCGGTGCATGTTTTCAAAGAATGTCACCATGTAATGGCTTCGGGCCGTACAGTGCGCCAAGTAAAACATGGAGAACGATTAAGAAGGTCTCAGAATTCATTAGCGCCCATTTCGACTCCTGAAAAGTGTTTAGGTGTTGGAAATGGAAAAAAATCTGCTTCCACTGAAGGTTTAGGTATGTAGATGATGATGTGTGTCTTGTTTTGTTTTCTGATAGCATTTTTATAAATTAGAAATATTCTGCAAATGACTTCAATGCTAGATCAAGTAACAAGCTTACGCAGAAAATTTATTTAGACGCATATTGATGATGTAACACCTTAATTATTATTTCTATCATTCTATTTTGCTTACTACACAAAATCGGCTTCTAAAAAATAATTTAAAAAAATAATTTGGAATATCTGGACTTTAATCTAGAGGAGGGTATCATAAAAACGTAGTGATTCACAATGAATTTTTTTTATTTTGGGACATCCTATGTATTTTGACTTTTTGAGATTCCTGATGAAATGGGGATAATAAAAATATAGGATGTTGGGTCTTGGACCTACCCTTTTAAGCAAGCTTATTTTTTATATTTTTTATAAATAACAATTGTAGGAACCCGAGTGTGAACTATCTACCTTTAAATATTGATTTTTCTTTTCTAAATTTATCTATCTATAAATAATGAGTTTCTGTATCATATAAATTTTGTAACGAGATTAAGATGAAGATTATAGAATGAAAAACTGCCCGTTAGGCTAATGCATTAATGAGATATCATCAGAACTAAATAAAGTTCTTCCGAGGGTAAGTACTTACATTTATTTAATCAAAACTAGTAAGTAAGTCACTAGAATTCTGGTCAAAATTATAAAAATTTATTTAAAAGTTATACGTTTATCAAGTTAAAACGGTTTTCTATTTCGTTAATTAATCCGTTTCAATGGTTGCCATATCTGGAGCTGAAATTGGTATTCGATTTAAATAAAAATTCGTTGGAGATGGCTATTGGATATAGAACCACATTTTCCTTCCTGTACCGAACGTTTAAATAAATAAGATTGCAACAGACAAGGAAAACATTATAAACGAGAAATCTGGAGCTTTTATAAGACTTGGAGGTTTCAGTTTGGGTCATTTAATCAAAGACGGTTTCTTCAGACAACTATAGAATTGAGTCTGATGCCTTAGCATTAGGGCATCCATCAAAACATAAAACAGATTTTAACAACGTGAAAATGGGAATTCTGCATGGTTATTTTTCTTTGATTCTACTTATAGATTGGTGAAATTCCACAACGTCAATGAATTCCCCCTTTTTAATTCAGTAACTCATTTCTAACAAAAAGGTGATCTGGAAAATTTAGATCTTCTGAAACTCATATTTTAGTGAGATTTATTCTGAAATATTCAAAAATCGCGTTTTCTAAGAACGTCATTGTTTTCTTCCTTAGTTGCTTCTATCGTTTTTATATGAATGTCATGTTATAACTTACAGAATTAGTTTCATTAATTCATTGTCTTGGTTCGGCGTTAATTTAGCAGTAAAACAGTATTTCTCAGACTGAATGGGTGTTTCTTTAAGGTTGCGAGCTATTTAATTCAAAACCAGATGTTAACATATCTGTGCAGTTCCAGCTTCTGGATAAAAACCGAAGTTAATCCTCTGAGTCCATTATTGGTATATGCAGCTTTTGCTGCAAAAAAGAAACACTCCCGATTCATTTACCTTGAGGTTACTGAGCGCATACTATGTACATCATATGACTCTACATTTTAAACTGAGAAACAATTTCTAATACAATTTGGTAAGAAACTTCTTCATTCCATTCCTTCCTACTTTATATTAAAATTTATTTGTTTTTAATACAGTTGAACTTCCTTAAGTCGAATCTCAATTCAGCAACGACAAAAATTCGAGATATAGAAAATTCGAGTTATAGAAATACGAACAAAAAATAAAGTAAAATCTTTCCATACGTTTATTGACACAGTAATATCGAAAAACAATTTTCATTGGCTTTATTATTAATTTTGTCCAAAATTTCTTCATCTGTCGGATAGTCTGCTACAGCCACATCATCATTCACAGATAAGGGAGTATCATTCTGTTTTCTCCAACTGATTTCGCCTTGTTTTTTAAAGAAAGCTATTGTAAAGCAATTTTCATGGTTGCTGTACCTTTGATAAATTTATAATGGCATCCCATAGAGTTGTTTGATTGTTGTCTTCTTCTAAGACAGCTAAAGTTGCTCTTAAAATTTTTTTTATAGTTTTGCTTTAAATTATTGATAATTTCCCAATCCATGGGGAATTGAGTTCAAGGTCTTAACAATCTTTGGATGCGAGGGACAGTTATCTACAAACAATAAAATTTTATCCTTTTTATCTAAATTCTTCATACAGTTCCCTTGTCATCCACGGTTTTTTGTTGTTTCTGTATATAACTGGCATAAATCTTTTACTATCAAAACAACGTGGATTTTTTGACTTGTCGATGATCAACAGTTTCAGCTTTTCAGTATCACACGTGTTTGTTTGTTGTGCTTTCCATCGAAACACTTTTCATTCTGTCTGGTAAGTACTTGAAAGACAATCTCATTTTGGCCTAATTGAAAATGTCTTTTTTGTGATACCACGCTAAAATGATTCGGCCACTGTTCACAATTAGATTCATTAATGTTTGCACTTTAACCTAACCTTTTGAACAATTTTATGCCTTTATTTAAACTTATTAAGCAAGCATTCGGAGAAATGAAGAGATTTTTTTTAATGAGTGGTCCTGAAATCAAGTTCGATCGCGAACCATTTTAATCCAATCGAGAACAGCTTTGTCAATTTCGTAAGTATACCCTGTGATTATTGAGTACACCATCTTCAGCTTTTCTTAGAATTTCTTTACGATTTTTTAGAATTATCAAAAGTGTATTTTGAGGAATCCTAAATTTTGCGGCAATCTTTTTCTTCTTTCTTACACCTTTATCAACTTCACTGATATAGACAGCGTGTTCAACTTCCTTTTTTCACCACTCATGTTCACAACTGCTGCAGCAATAGTCAAAACGAAGACTACTTATTGCACTTTAAAGTGTCTGGAGTTTATAGCTCTTTTAAGAATAAATAGCATTAGGGCTCAACAAATTCTTGTCACAAACTAAAGTAGTATAAAATTTGACACTAAGTTAAGTGGTGGTGTAAACACGAACGCCATTTAGTGACACTCCATACAAAATAAAGTAAAAATCCTAGAAATTATTTGTTCATTTTGTTCAAAAGAAAAACTAAACAGGTAAAGCTTTTCGACATAGAGAAGTTCGATATATAGAAGTTTGACTGTAATAAAGAGCATTCGAATATATTTTTGTTTTATTTCTTAATAGTTTGCCTGTAATTAAATTTTGATTATTGTTAAATCTTTGCTGTAGAATTTTTAAAAATATGCTGCAATACTGCATTACTGTTGCTATGAAATCGTTTAGGTAAAACAGCAGTTTGGCAATCACCAGCCTTAGTAAAATATCATACAGCGCTGTTAACTCTAAGAATTTTTAATTGGCCATACTTTAAAAACTATGAATTCCTGGCGAAAAATCTATGTAACTTTTTATTTAGATTTTGATGTATGGATTATGCGCAATTTTAAGTATACTCTGTATAGGGCTGGGTCACAACATCTTCTGTTCAAGGTCAAAGCCCCAGTTTTATGAAGTGCAAAATTTTAAATACTTGTGGAACAATCGTGAAGAGGAAAAGATAGTTTCCCGATGCGATAGGAAGGAAGATGAGCGCACTCTTGCTTCTGTTCAGTGTATATTTTACTCTGATTTCACACTTGAACCTTCTCATGCGGCTTCTAACGTTGACAGATTTGCAGTTTTACCGCTCCAACTTTATTACTGGTAAAACTGCACAACATTAGAGATCTTAAGGGATATCCTTAGTAATTCATAACGGCTAGTTTCAGTTCAAAATGTTCCGGAGCTTCAATTTCCCCAATCGGATGACTACTGATATACTTAAACAGGATGATCAGAAAGAGAATTGAGGAAGCAAACGAAGAGTACATGACAGAAAAATGTAGAGAGATAGAGACGTTAGAAGAGAGACATGATACTTTCGGCATACATAAGAAAATTAAAGCGATGACGAGAATAGATAAAAGAAAGTAATACGGGTTACTGGAAGAGAAGGATGGTACAATAAAATCATAGATCTTGAACGAAACATGAGGAGATGGGAGGAACACATAAAGGTGTTGTTTGCGGATATGAGAGCAGAAGTGAACACGAAGAAATAAATGCAATTGAAGTAACAAAGGAGAAAGTAAAATATGACGAGAAAAGTGATGAAATACCCACAGAGTGGTTAAAATTGATCTTTGTTACTTTACCAAAAAAGAACAATGCAATAGAGTCCAACATCAACGTCTAATTGAAATACTTAAGACCAAGCAGATTGACGAATATGATCTGCAAATCACTCAAAATCTTTATTGGAATCAAAAAGCCAATATTAGAATAGAAAGTGAAACACCAGAGGAAATCGAGGTTCAAGGGAGAGTAAGGCAAGGGTTGCTATTTAACTCATACCCAGAAACAATATTTCAAAAATCATTAGAGGGAGAAACAGCTGGAATAATAATAAACAGAACTCTTATAAACAATATTAAATACGCCGATGATGTAGTATTACTGGTAGATAAAGTTTCAGATCTTCAAAGAATGATAGAACGGCTAGATACAGTTAGTGAATCATACAGACATAAACTTAAACAAAACAAAATTTATGGTTGCATCCAAAACTGAAAATAATGCGGTAAACTTAACAATAAATACCATTTGGATTGAAAGAGTAAAGAAATATAAATATCTGGATACAATAATAGACGAAAACAGCGATCAAACATCAGAGATAAGTGCAAGGATAGAAATGGCAAGAGGCGCCTTCATGAAAATGAAACAATTACTATGTAACAGGGATCTAAATATCGATATCAGAATTAGATTTGTAAAATGCTACATGTTTCCATTCGAAATGGAGGCGTGGACCCTTAAAAAACAAGAGATAGACAGAATTCAAGCGTTTGAGTTATGGCTATATCGGCATATGTTGCTAATATCGTGGCCAGAGAGGCGAACAAATGAGGAGGTCTTGCATCAGATATAGAAAGAACGGGAACTTACAATTATTTCGGACATGTTATGCGCGGAGAAAATTACAATTTACTGCAGGGGAAAATAGCAGGGAAGAAGGAGAACATCATGGTTAAAGAACCTACGCGATTGGTATCGTTGCTCCTCTGTACAATTATTTAGAGCTGGAGTGTCGAAAATAGGAATTGCTGTTATGATCGCCAACCTCCTATAGGAAAAGGTACTCAAAAAAGAAGATAATTACTAAATACAGTTTTCCAGCAAAAACTCAAAGACTAATATGGAAAGATTGTTATCATTGTTGTGATTGATCTAGCCGCATATTATACTTTTTAGATTCTTTACAGGGGTACAGCGCACAAGAATTAGGAAGGAACCAAGCAAAGCCCGACAAAAGCAGAAAAGAAAATAATAAAACTCAAACATTTGAATTTGAACAGCAGCAGAAAAAAAAAGAAGACATATAAACCATATTCGAGATGAAAGAGAATGGGAAGGAATATGCTGGAGGAAACATGCCTAATGCAATACATGATACTTGACTTTTGACTTATGCAGCATAATAATTAACTGACACAGGATATCTGTCGGTTGGGCATAACAAACCTAGAATAGGCCTTAGAATTCTTAAT
Organism: Ignelater luminosus; assembly: GCA_011009095.1. Taxonomy (NCBI): domain Eukaryota; kingdom Metazoa; phylum Arthropoda; class Insecta; order Coleoptera; family Elateridae; genus Ignelater; species Ignelater luminosus. Next base: position 90,337 of record VTPC01001115.1, read on the forward strand.
ACTTATTATTTCAAGCCTTTTCGAACTTTAGCTGCATGAAGATTTAGCCATGAGGACTCAGGTTTATACTTGTTTCATCAAAACAATTTCTTGTCTTTTTACCTTACACATTTTTTGATTTGATTTCCCTTCTTATCTTTATCCTTTCTTGATTTCAAGACCAAGTCAAGAAATTCGTAAAACACTCACTACTGAGGTTAGTTATTGAATCAGAATCAACTCTTCCTGTTTTGATCGTGCACTTGTTGCAATGATTGAGAACTGAGGGAGTTATTGGGTTGACACTTGATCAAAGTGGATTTACACTATTAAAGTCTTGAAGTCAGAAGCGATTGCATCTTCCATTCAGATATGGTCTGGTATTTTAACGGCATGCAACTAATTAAATGATACCTGGTGATGATGACCAGAAATATCAAAAAACTTGCGTATCTGGAAATTGCCGTAGTGATCTCTAGCTTGATTCATCTGCAACCACGAAACAGAAGAGTTTCTGTTATTACTACATATTAGAAAAAACTTGATGAACTTTATCAAAAGCGGTAAAAAATAATTTTAACGAACTTGAACATCTAGATCAGTCAGAAAATCAAAACAGAAACTGACCCTATTCAGTTTAATAGTTTAATGAGGTTGGGATTTTTTAAGTTCTGATAATGCAGATAGGGTAATTAGAATAGTAAAAACACTACCGAATAATCTAAACCAGTTAAACTTCAAACTGTTGGTCTGAAAAATAAATTAATGTATTGATGCTATCTCCACCAGTTCGCGATCCTGTTACAAATTGTTGTCAGGTAGTACTTACTCTATTTTAAATTTAATGTTTATCTCTTTTAATTCTAATTGTTATTGGTAATAAACTACAGTATAAAAATGTAACTGGTATAGGAGATAGGATGTTGTGCACATCCTCATTATTACTAACAAGCATGTTAATGTCAAAAAACAGAACAAGAAACCTGAATCATAGAGTGTACAACTGGAAATTATCCACTTGTCAGTGAGGTTATGCAATAATTTATTATAATACAACTGAAATAACTCGTATTGTAAGAACATGTTTAACTTTTTTTTTATATTTTGTATCAAATCTAGTATTAATATTTTATTCAGCAATTAAAATTACACGACTCGAACAAAAACTTACTGTAATAAATAAGATTTAAATGATTCTTGGTAAACTCGTTTAGTTGTCGGTCGTGCTACTTACCTAATCCAAAACAAAAAAAGTAATTAATTAGTTTGTAAACGAAACTTATTAAAATAATTATATTGTAAATACCGATTTAAGTAATAGGCAATAATTAGTTTAATAGTTTTGCTTATTTTCCCCCAAGCGGTTCATATTTTAATTCTAATACGTGAGAACATTACTATTGAGTGGACTTAAATTCAGATTTCTTTAGATTTGCTCTTTGCCGCTTAACTTCAAATTTTAAAATTCTCAATCTCTTGAGAGATTACTAATGATAAAGCTAAATCAAATAAAAGGCACTGGTAACATTATTTATCTCGAATTTCCAAATGTACGCCAGGCACTGATTTCAATCTTATTATTAATATATACATGATGGCTTCTTGTAGGTGCTGTCTCCACTGCTTTTTAAAAGCGAGAACTTCGAGATTGTTTTTCTTGTTGTAGCAGATGATAGCTATACTTCCACAGTTGGCTCCACCGTGAATGACTTGTTCAGGGAAATTAAGAGTTTAAAAAATCATCCTCTAACCAAAAATAAATAATGAAACACACATGAGCTATTCTGTAAGGTGCAAGACAATGTAGATTTTATCTTTGTAATTCTTAAGAAAAACTGGATAATCTAAAAATAATAAAACAAATTTTAGATACAAGTCGAGAGAGAAAAAGCTGTAAAGTTGAGAACCACGGATTCATACATTCATATATTTATTGTTTAGGTTGACTTCATCTATTTCTTGAATTTGAAGATGATATATTATGGTATACATATCCTGTATCTAAGAGCCCGACAAGTGATCAGCTTTTCATACGACCGAAATGGAACTGAAGAAGATTTTACAATAAACAGTTATTTTTGGATTGTTTTCGCCTATTATTAGTTCTCCTTGAATTAATAATCAACTAACTACATTTATGTTTGAATAGCCGTGTATAACGTTTAACTGTACTACACTTTTACGACACACAGAAACAGAATACTTAGAAAAGATAATGTAGTTATTCTTGTCACTTTCATTTAGATTCTGTAAACCACGATTGCGTGTAAAACATGTTTAGTTATTTACACACATTAACATATTCAAATCAATTAATTCAAACAATTTCTATTTCAGTTGAGGTTGACGGGTATGGGCCATATAAGCCGGTACCACCTCCCAAACCTCTTCCTCAGCAAAGTTCCGGTTGCCTTACACCTCCTCCTTACAGAATGCCACCATATCCATTATATAGTGAACCAAATATTCCAGGAGCTGCCGGTTTGGAGACTCCTACAGCCACTTCTAGTCCTGCCAACCCACAGGGACTTCAAACACATTCTAGTAAATTTCCAGTGAGTACGCTAATAATACTTTTTTACTTTCTGACTCATTCGTTTCATTGAATTTTTGAATTATAAGACCTTAATTTAGAATTTGCGTTGTTTTAACGACCTTGATTTTATAATCCATTGTGTCAGTAATTATTATTTCCTTTTTTGATTCGAACTGTAAAATAAAGTTATTGTAACCTTTCAATGCGTATAGATTTTTCACCCACGCACACGCTATATTCTATTATACATTATTGCTTGCATTATCTTTGGAATTTTATAACTTGTTCTCAATTGACATACTTTAAGGAGTTTGATGTCCTACGCGTACACGTTCTTTGATGATTAACTTGGATACTCTAGTTAATTTTATTATTATTTACTAAAAGAATGCCAGAAACCTAATGTTTACTTTTCAGTTTATTTCCTACTTCTTATTACTGCCTTTATATTTAACTCTTGTACTTAATTATCAAGACTCTTCATTGCATACGGAGGTAATAATTAGTAACACTTTTATCAAACTGGGATTTTCTAATGGTTACTTGATCAATATAAATGAAGATTAGTCGAGATTTTGAAATCCCACCAGAACATAACTTAATACATTCTGGAATGTGAAGTCAAATAAAAAATTTAGTCCAAGCATCTGGAAACAAAGAATGTAGTTTAAGTCAAGTTCAGGGCATCAGTCATGGATATCACATCATTACAAAATGAGCCTTGCAATAGCTGCTTTGCAAAAACAGAAAAAAAAACTTGAACTGTTGCTTGAAATGAAAACTGAGGAGCTTCTAATAATATGACTGACTTGTTATTATGGTGTATTATCTTCTCTTGACTTTTCTTAGTATTTATAGCAATGTTATCTGTAAATTTGTGATAATACATTATTATTACACAAAATACAACTCTATCTATTTTAAGTAGCGGAGATCATAGAAGGCAACGCAATTGCACTTGAATAATTGAGAGAAAAGAGTAAGATTTTGTTTACCAGACGAACCTCGAAATCTTTACATATGCCGACACGTACATAGGTGTATACCTATGAAATGAGACTTTTTTTTTCAATTTTAAACGTTTATTAACAAAAAATGGTTACAAATTTAATCTTCAAAATAATAGCCATCGCTAGCGACACATTTTACCGATCTCTCAGGCAATTTGTGAATGCCGCGCCAAAAAAATTGCCCGTCTTTGGCCGCAAACCAATCATCGAGCCATTTTTTGGCTTCTTCGTGAGAATTGAAGCGCTGCTCGGAAAGTGCGTGGCCCATCGATGCAAACAAATGATAATCGGAAGGCGCCAAGTCTGGTGAGTAAGCCGCATGCACCAGCGGTTCCCAATCGTACGTCTCCACCAATTCCCGGGTCGCTCTTGTTCGATGTGGTGGTGCATTGTCATCAAGAAAAATTACTTTGTGACGCCGATCGGCATATTCTGGGCGTTTTCGGTGTATAGCGCTGTTCAAATCGGCCAATTGTCGTTGGTAGCGTGCACCGTCAACTGTTTCACCTGGTTTTAATAGCTCGTACCAAATCATACCATGCTGATCCCAGAAAACACACAGCATTGCCTTGCGGCCGAAGCGATTTGGTTTGGCCGTTGATTTTGGCTTGTGGCCGGGCGGACCATACGATCGTTTACGCTTGGGATTGGAGAAATACACCCGTAACGATTCGATGCAAAAAAGACTTCCTTTTGAACCGGGAGAGCAGCATTTCACAAGTGGTTTTTCGGTTCTCTTGCTGCCTTTCAGTCAGTTCATGCGGCACCCATCTTCCGACCTTTAAAATCATGCCCATGTCTTTCAAACGTTTGCAAATGGTTTTTTGGGTCACTCCCAACTGCTCTGCCATCATTTCTTGCGTTTGACCATCATCTTCATTCAACAATGCTTGCAATTCGGTGTCCTCAAACTTTTTCGGTGGCCGGCCACGTTCCTCGTTCTCCACGCTAAAATCACCACTTCGGAATTTTTCAAACCACCTGAAGCACTGTGCTCTGCTTAGAGCATGTCCACCGTAAGCTTCTATAAGCATTTGATGAGCTTGAGAAGCGTTTTTCTTCAATTGATAACAGAAAATCAACGATGTCCGCAAATCGTAGTTTGAAGGCACGAAATTCGACATTTTTAAGAGCGAAAAAAATGCGTTGTTGTATGAAACATCACAAACAATGAATTGAATATTGTTGACAGATGACAGACGAAAAAAATAAGACATTTGGGACAGTTTAAAAATACTCCTAGCGACATCTGTGGTCTAATAGCTGAAAGTCTCATTTCATAGGTATACACCATATTTAAAAGTAGAGAACTGATAGAGATAGACACTGATTAAGCAGTGCTAGAAAAGATGCTTTTAAATGCAGAATGTTCAAAATTAGACTTTAATTGTTTATTTACAACTTGCTCTCATAAATTAAAAATCTTTACGTTTCACGCAATACTACTACTACTAGTAATAATTATATTATTTGAATAGATATCGAACAAAATTCTATGTGTATTATAACCTATAGACCAAAATGTATTATGTTTAATTATAATGAGTGTAGTAAGTATAGTAAGTGACGTAGAACGTGTCTCCTATTGTTAATAATCAGTTCTTGAATTCGACGCTTAAATTTGTCGATAGTATTCTATCGGATCTTGGCTTGTTTCTATACACAAATGTCTACATATTTACAAATCGCCATATAAGAAAATCAAACGGTATGGTATTCGAAGGACTTGGTGGACAAGATTTGCTTATCCATCATTGAGAGAATGTTTCATTTAGAAGATTTTGTACGTTTCGAGCAAACTGGAGTGGTGCTCCATTTTGTTGAAATATGAAGCAGTTGGCTACTTGTTATTTCATATAGCATCTGTTACATACTTTAGTGGCGCATCCATTACAAATTGGAAAATTGCAGGTCGCACAATAAATGTTGGTCTTTCTGTCATTTTTTGAGGGACATATACAGCACCTTTTGCGTTTCCTTTTCGAAGTACTTTCTACAGACATTTGGGTACCAGGTAAAGGTATTTCTAGTATTTCAGCAGCTAAAACACTCAGTTTCATACGCACTTTTTTATTCTCTATTCTTTTACGTAGCAAAGCTTCAAGTAACTGTATTTAAATCTGCGAATACCTTGTGCATTAGCCGAACATTGGTATAGTACACGGCCATTAACTCCAGCAATATTCAAAACAGCAAAAAATACAGCTATAGGCCATCTCCTGCATCTTTTTTGTACGGAATACAGGGGACATTTAGCATCCAGTGAATCCACACCAAACTTCGTGTCGTTATATAAATGAATTATTTCGGGTTTCTGACTGTCTTCATTTACAGATGCGTCATGGTGCATACTTGAAAATAAAATTACACTTCTACTTTTCTTTAGGACAAAGGACGCTAGAGTCGTAGTTGAGGTAAATCCAAAAAGAGACGTTTTTTCCAAATTAGGTAGAAATTCCAAAAGTACAGCTCTTTTATTTTTTTCAGCGTTCCAGCGTGAGTGATGTTATATTTACGTAACTCCTCCACAAGTTCCACCGATGAATACCAATTATCGACCGTAATGTTCCTATTTGTTCCAAATATAGGAGCTGCGAAACGTAGGACAACTTGAGTAGGATTTGCCAATTTCAAGTCTTCCTTATTCTTATTGCCCACTTCTGCACCAGCGTAAATTTTAGCCTGCACATATAATGGGTTTTTGCATCTGCCAAGATTTGCACTTTGATACCATACTTTGACGGTTTATTCGGCATATACACTTTAAAAGAGCAACGTCCTCTAAAGGGAATTAACATTTCATCAACTGTGACATAGGTACCAGGACAGTAGCATGCTTTGCAGTTCTCAACAAATTTCTGAAATATTTCAGAAATTGCTCTTTCAGTTCCATTGTCGAGGTTATTAAATCTAAAGCATGCTGGTAAGAATGAAAATCTTGCTAGACTCATAGTAACACGAAAAATTGGCCTTCCTCTTCCCTTTGTTGCCCAGAGAGATCGCATATCTTCGTGTCCAGATTTGTAAATACCTTGCAAGTACAGAAGACCAAGGAAAGGTTTGATCTCTAATAAATCCGTATCTTTTACAGATGTGTGAGTTAGCAAGGTTCTGGAAGAGCGAGAACGTTTAAACCTTTTGTACTTTCCTCTAGCAGTTGCAATTTTCTTGTTAGTAAAATCTACAATTTCTTCTACGGCAGAATCAGGCAACAATAACTGCCATGATTATAGAGGTGAAAATGGTTGATTTTGACGAGCAGGTCCTCGTAATCCCGGTAACACAGAAATTATGTTGAGCTGGTGTTTGACCATGTTGAGATGGAATCTTTGATTATTTTGTTTGATCTTTACCATACTAACTATTTGTTTTATTTCTCTATGTCTCCAGTCTTGTTCAGATTCTGTGTCATGTTCACTCTGAATTTCATTCTCTGGTTCTTCTCTCGTCAGCAAAATTGTTGTTAACGGTTACTATAGGTCCATTTTCTGCCACATCACTATTCACTGTTACTGACTCTTTGATTTCAACAGAACTGTTACCATCTATATCACCATTATCATTTCAGAATTCGCCACTATTTAAAATTTTTTCTATCTTCTAGAAAAAGAAAAAACACTTGATATATGCATTTACAGTTAATTTAACAATGTGTTTATAAATTACCTAAGTGGGTAACACCTTCACTACAAAACTAAACTTGTAAAACAAACAACTAAAAATGTTTGCACCTGTTTACAAAGTAACGTGAACACTACTATTGGGTCCTCGGGACCCATCTTGGCCGCTAACTTAAAATCTACAGTTCGATAATTTCTAATTTAGCTGTTCTTTTCAAGATTCGTTAGTTAAGAAAATACTCTAAGGGGCCACCACTAGTATTACTGCAAAATAAAATAATCATACAATAAACATTCACCTGGGTCCTGAGGATAATAAATATTACGCATGTTAGCTTTCTTTGGGGATGCGCAACTTCTTTGATAGTAACCGATATAAGCTGAATTAAAGTGACAAGCTTGCTTGATCATAAGCTTTTTCAATTGAATCAATATATTCAATTTGTGAGAAAAAAAACACGACTTTTATGTTGTTCCATTTATTTGCATTCACGTTTATAAATCTTCTGAACAGATATCAAGTTAGATAAAACTAAGTCTTGGATTGAAAGCACAAACGCCATATACACGATAAGTGCATTGCTACATATTTATACGTATGAAGATTTCACAGTATTCCACAATGAGAGCTTTGAGAGGTCACTACCACTCACTTGTGAAAACGCTTCAGTCCTACTTATTAAATTTAAAAGAATTTAATTTATTTGATCTTTCTTTTAGTGGCGCTATTTAATATGGCTTTTGTTTATTAGATTTGATTCTGTACAATTTTTCTTCTTCTACCACAGGAGGTTGAAGAAAAGATCTTTATTTTTCAAAAGCTTTTGATCTCTTAGATCTTCTAAAATGCCCGAATAAGATTTGTTTTCTTTGCTTTGTCTAAAGATGTTTGCGTTACCTGCAATAATCTCTAAAGCGCTACAAGTAAATATAGGCTAGCCGCGACGTCTTCACAAAGGTGCCGCGAAACGTTGCAAAAGCTTTCATAATTATATCTTCATTTTCGATTGAATGTGGTAAGATGCTACATCTAGGGAATAAATCATTACATTTCTTTATTACTAGATTAAAAGTAGTTTTAGAAGCTTCTCGGATTTTCTCGATTCTACAAGGACTCTTCAATATATGTGCTGGTTTCGCGTGGTTTTCCATTAGTTCTTGTTTATGGTGCTAGATAAATAACAGTGAAGAGAGACCACATACTGTGTATGAAAGTTTTGGTACCAGAATGCATGCTACCGAGTAAATTGAAGCGCCATTTAGAAACTTTATGATTTCAATGCCAGGAAGTTGAAAAAACCGAAACAGCAAAAAAGTACGTTTTTCAACTATCAGTAACAAACAATGCTTTGCTAGCATCTTATAAAGTGGCTTATAGAATATGCTGGAAAAGAGCTTTCAAAAGTGCCTTTATTCAACAACACGATCAGTCGCAGAATACAGCATATGGCGGAGGACCTCAATGATCAATGATTTGAAAGAATCAAGGGAAATGGTTTGGGTTGCAGCTGGATGAGGTTACAAACAATAATAAGGATGCGCACTGCAGGTGCGAAGGCTCAAGACTTTTTCGAGATCCTTGATACTTTTATATCTGAAAATAACTTGAATTGGACTAAGTCCGTTGGTCTCTGTACTGACGGCGCTCGTTTCATGTCTGGCTGTTATGGAGGATTACAGGCACTTATTCGAAGCAAAGCCCCTAATACAAAAAGAAGCGCTTGCGTCAAAGTATTTGAATTCTGCACTGAATCGGGTCTTAGCATATATCGTGAATGTAGTCAATTTTATAGAAACCCGCCCATTGATAGCAAGAGTTTAAAAAAAACTATGCGAGGATATGGGAGCCGAACATTCGTCTCTGTTGTACTACAGTAGTGCACGATGGTTCTCTCATAGTAATATTCTATCACATAAGTTTGAACTGCGACAGGAAATTTATATTTTCCTTAGAGAAGAAGGATACAAAGATGCCGAAGATTTTGCCAATGCAGATTTTTTAATGAAACTAGCATACTTATGCGACATTTTTGAGAAGTTGAATGGCTTGAATCTCTTACTGCAAGGAAAAAATATGCATCTTCTGAAGTCGATGGAAAAAATTTCAGCTTTTATAAAAAAAAAACTGAAACTATGGAGAAGAAAAATGAATGAAGTTGCGGACAAAGATTGTTTCCGCATATTGCAGCAAATGGAGTTAATATATCTCAAGACAAAGTCCATTTTTGAAGAACACTTACCACAGTTTATCTCCTGGTTAGAGAAATACTTTCGAAATGAAACTGTCTATAAGTTTGCATGGATTCAAGATTCATTCAACACTCGAGCTCCTTTTGAATTTATTTCTGCAGACAAAAAGAATCGTATTGACTTGTCCTGCGATAATAGTTTGAAAACGAAATTTGGCAGCATGGAATTAACTCAGTTTTGGATTTCAATAAAAGATGAATATCTCCTTCTAAGTGATTTTAGTTCAATTTTTGACTTCTTATTTGTGTGAAGCTGGATTTTCGGCGGTCGCAAGTATCGAGCAAAAATCAATGTGGAAAAGAAAATGAGAGTGGCCGTGTCCAGTTTAATTCCAGGATTTGAGAAAATGTGCAGTGATCTGCAGGCTCATTTGGCCCTTTAATTTAATGTTAATGAATAAATAATAAATGAATGAATTTGTTCAATAACACAATTGTTTGAGTTGTTCATTATATGCCCATTAAATTTTTTCTGGTGTTATACGTGTTTTATTTATTTTTATCTCTTACTTATGATTAGTCCATGCTTTGACTTAAGGTAGGACACCATGGGTAGACCTTAGTTTAAAAAGGGTGCCGCGAGTCGAAAAAGGCTGCTCACTATCCAAACTAACGTAGTGTAGTTACTTATTTAGGAAGCTCATCAAATTCAATTTGTTTGTGCTGCTACTGAGATAATGTTCTTCAGTTGCGGATAACTAAGGGAACATAAGAGAATATCTCTTTTGAATCCAAAAATACTCAACCTGATATCTTTGCAAAAAAATTTCCTATTACACATAATATCTACATAATAGTAAGGCAGTAGTGACAGTGCTGAAGGTCACTGGTTAGCAAACTTGTACCTCAAATCAAAGTTATCAGCAAACACTATAGAGCAGATACTTAGTCAAACACTTAGTTTTGATATTTAAGCTGTGAAACATGTGAAAGTATTAAGATCTTCTACTTCCTCAAATCTTTATCTCGGAACCGTCTCTGCATTGACAAAAAATACCATTTGAGGAATTATTGCATCCGCCTAGCTTTCTATACTTGTTCCATCAAATGCCGCGTTCGATTTTGAGATATACGCGATAGGTTCTAATTATTTTCCCGTTGAAAGTGTCACTCATTATAACTAAAGCTCCGATTATATGCGAAATCCTCCTCTGATTATTTTGATATAGTCTTCCAAAACTTCGGAATTAGTGATTTTACGATCGATTAGAATGTGAAGTCGCAGATATACCAAAGAATCATTATAGAGAGGGAACAAAGGTGGGACATGTGCGAATTCAAAAGCCCTGAGACTACCTATCCACCAGCATTACCTAATTCTATAGCTAATATCTTTCTGTCTACTCCAATTGTGAAATAAGGGTCCAAGAACTTGAAACAAGACGCGAAGTATTTTGACATCCAAACTTCATCTAATAGTTAAATTGCTGTTTTAACCACCGTGAAATATTCGCGAAAGGCAATGAAGCTGATAGAGGAGGTTGTCCAGTATTTCGTAGTTCTCCAGCAGTACTATGATACTCGTATACTGTAGTAACAAAAATTCCAGAACTGTAGCAAAAGGTTCAAGGTTCTACGAAAGTATTTAACCATTTCCGGAAAGTGATACAGAAAAGTAATATTATCTAAAGATCTTGAAGGAGACAGTGAACAGTGACTGACGGAGAAATATGACACGCTATTGCAATTTACGGAGTACAAGTGGTCACGCAGGAGAGAGTTGCCGTGTTTGTAATACAAGGGGACGAAAGGTCAAGAAAAGGCTCTGGTTCTGCATTGTATGTACAAAGGACGAAACCAAACAATTACATTTTCTGCACTGACCTTTGGACAGTTGTTGCTAAGAATTTGAGTTAGCAACAGTGAGTTTATGACAACTGGAACAGACGGAGTATTGCGTCTTCGGCTCTTACAATGTAAGGTTTACAGAAAATACTTAATTAGCATTAGTTCTATGAAGTGATATATATTAACTATTAAATTAGATTAATAATATGAAAATAAAAGCCTTTTAGCGCTGTTTTTGTCATCGTTTCCTCTATTATTTACACATTAAAGCTTGGTCATTTTAAATACAGTTACTTTGTTATTGTGGGAAACTTTGCATGCATCTGTTGGGAACAAACATATCAAAAGTGTTATATAACACTGTAACTAAGCCAATTCTAGTTTTTGCTTGCAGAAAACACATTAAGGAATCCCGTATCTCTCATTCACTACAATAATTCATCTCGTTTCATTTCCTAGTTTACCCGTAATACTGTAGCAAGCAATATAATAATAAATTTGTGGTAAAAAATCAATTTAATAGAGTTTGATCATGGAATTTCGCATATTATCAGAACTTGTTTAACAACTGACATAGGAAACAAAGAAAAAAAAATAAAAAGTTGAAAGAGTGCATCTATTTAAAGTAGTGTTCTACAGTCTTATTCATGAGACAACGCCGGCGTAACGTGAAACGTGTGAACGAACTCATAAAGATCGACCGTGATTATGTCTACTTCTTTTCTTTCCTCTCCTCGCACTTCAAACAATTCATTCGGGCCTTCACCTCTATTCTTACCTTGATCCACTCCTTCATTGCCAGCAATTTTTAGCTTTTGCATTTGCATGCACTTATTATAGAATTTAAATAAGACTTGATTAGAATATAAAGATTTTATAAATAATACAGTCATAAGAAGAAAGAATCGATTGTTTAGGTTCAGAAGGTTTCTTCCCTGTGTTACATGTGTGGAGTTATATGCAGTTGAGTTCTAAACCATATACTAGAATATTGAAAATAGAATTACAAATCAAATCTCGTCTGATAATTAATTGCAGGGTTTCTTGTTAATTTTTAATTTGGTTAAAAATCTTTTTTAAGTTTTAATTTCATACATTCGTTTGTTAAAATTCTTTACATTTCCAAATTCTCTCTTAATTAACTTTAGTGCTTTTCTCTACCTTTAATTGATTTTAAGAAAAGGAATGTGATTTTGTGAATGTAGATCTGATTTCAAAAAGAATCAACCGTTTTATAATAAAATATTGACTCGATCTGATTAGAAGTTTGTTTCTAATTAATTTTAACCGGGAACTAACTTCAATATAATCACTAGTTGATCCAACGAATAGGTTTTTTAAGGATTTCTTGTAAAAGTCTTATTTGTTTTCTTTTTAGATTGAACGAGAAGTAATACTGTCAAGTGCCGATAAGAATTCCAAAATACCTATTCTTCACGAATACAAGAAGAGAACAAAGGGTGCTATTGCTCCAGACGTACCTCCCAAGCAAATGGCTGCGTGGACTCAAGCTCAAGCTCAAATGCCTCAACAATCTCAAATTTTAAGTCCAGATCAGGTTTGTACCATAATAATACTGCTTCTTATTACGGTACCATTCGGGATTATACAACTGTATTCGGTAATAGACATCGTTTGTTTAGAATACTGCAAAACGAACTTGATAGTATTTGCCTATTTTTTGGTTTAAATTTGCTAAATGAAGTCTGTGACACAGTTTACGTACTAATTCCATACTGAAGATTTGGAATGATTTCGTTACAGTTTAACTTTTTTCAGCGTCATGTCTATACCTGTTGTTGACAACATTTAAGGGTTTATCTTAATTTGTCGTGAAAGAATGTAGAGTTGAGTCGCTTCCAAAGCCGCCTGTCTCTAGTCATTCTCTCGGCCTGCCTCTCCCTCTGTAACGTGTTGCCTATTCTATCATTTCACGTTTTTCCTGATCTCCCTCGCACCCTCTTTCGGTCCACCTTTGGCTGCCAAATCTGCTTAACCATTCTGCGTTCATCCATCCGAACTAGATGCCCAAACCATTGCAATTGTCTATTTTCAATTTGCTTCAGCACAGGATTCACAGAACACTGCTTGCGTATACTCTCGGTACTTATGGTCCCGCCTGTTCACATTTACCGCCGCTCTGAGGAGACACATTTCACATGCTTGCAGTCTACTTTTATCCCTAGTGTCCATGTTTCACACCCGTACCGGCACATATACACTCCAAAAAACCCTCATTTTTGTTTGTAAGCTTCCGAATAAAAACTTTGTTCAGCGCATTGTAAAGCCTTCACGCACTGGCAATCCTCCCTTCTCTGCTTTAATTTCTCCACTGGAGTTTACAACTGATCCAAGGTATTTAAAGTTATCTGTTTGCTTTACAGGCATTTATCTGGACTCGATCCTTACCAATAACTAAAACCTCCGTTTTCTCCTCATTGATTTTTAACTGAGATTTGTTGAAGCCATTATTCCAGATGTTAACATTGCTCTGCAGGTTCGCTTCCGAGTCCGCAACAATCACCAGATCGTCCTCATACAGCATGTCAGAGACATAGATTCTGTCTAAGCTTCTTGCCTCCAATTCTCATTTTTTTCAGATTAGGTCTGCACTTCTTAGCGATTTCATCCATTAGAATGATGAACAATACGAGACTTAGTACTCCGCCTTGCCTTACTCCAGTAGCAGTGATGAACTCGTCGGACACCTGGTTGTTTGTCCTCATAATGCTGCTGGTGCAGTGGTGTATTATACTTCTGATTGCTTGTATCAGCATATTTTCCACTCTTTTCTTTTCCAGGATTTTCCATATTTCCTCGCTAGTAGCGCTATCAAATGCTTTTTCCAGGTCGATAAAACACATAAGCAGTTTATCATCATTTTTGCCAACTTTCTCTGCTAGTTACCTTACTGCAAACATCAAATCCGTCGTTCCTCTCCCCGGTCTGAATCCCCAATTGATTTTCACCCAGTGTACTTTCTATTTTTCCTCGCAGCCTTTGCTCCAAGATTATTTTGTAGAGCTTACTCACCACACTCAATATCGAAATACCACGGTAGTTGTGACATTTCTTGGGGTCACCTTTCTTGAATATGGGCATGATGGCAGCTACTGTCCTGTCTCTAGATATAAATCTCTGTTCCAAGCTTCACATAACATTTTGTGCAGCAGCTGAAAAGCTTTTGCTTTGCTTTAATCATCTCAGCTTCAATATTATCGCTTCCAGCCGCCGTTCCGTTTTTAAGTTTTTTTAATCTCTGTTATATTTTGCCTTTCATATTCTGTAATATTTGCAATTGTTTGTAGACTGACAGGTCTGCTATTGCAATTTTTCTCAGAAATATTGAATGTTGAGACAATTTAGAAATAATTTAGGCAAAATATAGACATGCTGGCATCCACTCATTTTTCGCTTTGAAGATTCTCATTTTCATGCAAAAATCTAGATGCTATGGGTCTTCCTCTTTTTGAACTTCATGCTCAATACTCAGGATCTTGGAACTCTTGCAATTATTGTTTATTAAATTTTTCTTTTTTGCGCACCACGCGAATATCAAAACAGCAACTTTCTTGGTAGACTTTTCCAAATATTTTCTAAATGTAGAAATTTTATTTACGTACATTCTACCAGACTACTAACTTCATCTGATTCTACATATTCTCCCATTTAATGTTATCATATCGTCATTTCACTTTGTCTGAATTGATCCGTTATGTCCAGCTTGTAAGGAAATCCACGTTGATGATCGCCAGAAGTCCCTTTCACATTATCCTTTATAGAAATACCAAAAGATTTCTTAAAGAAGCAATTTAACAAAACTATTCTATTTCTCATTAACCCTCTTTGCGTCTTGTATAACCCCAGTTTCTTTATTGTTTACAATACCGCTTATTTTTTCTTTCTCTTTTCATTTCCTCTTTACTGGTTACTACTTTAGCTGGAAGATTCATTTTTATTAACAGCACGAGAATACTGATGTGATGCTGGTTATTCAATTCTTTTCTCTATCAATTCATGTTGTTCTTTTTGTTTCTATTGTTTTTCCAGACCCCTTGCTTTTATTTTTATTATAACTCTCTGCCTGAAGTTTCTCTAAATGAGAACCTTACATTCTATTACTGATATGTGATGTACTTTACTTTCGGTTTTGCCCGTTTGTATTATTTCTAGGGAAAACTAGATAGCTCCAAAATATACTTTTCTCTATCCTTCTTGTTTCTGCTCTTTGTTTTCAATTGTGGACTACCCTTATTACTCTTTTAGTTGCTCTTTCGTCTAGCAATTCACTTACATGTTCTATTGTTCATTCTTCTCTTTTACTGCTCCCTCGTTTTTCAGTCTCTATAATTATATGGTTCTTGAGATTTTACTCTTCAGCTTTTCAGAATTTTATCTCTTCCTGATGTAGCTTCCACAACTTACCTTCACATACCACCAACTACCGGTCTTGAATTATTGTCAATTATATTCTTACTTTTGTCATTTGTGAGTGTTCTTTGCTCCACACACTTGCGTTAACGCACCTTCACATTCTCGATTCTCGCTTGTATCTCTCTTTTCCTTTCTTCTACATTACTTACAATAGTGTTGCACAAATAATTCATTTGCTTGTTCCGCTTTGTATTCTGTTCCATCCTTAGTTGCTTTTTGGTATTGCTGCTAGTATTTTATATACAAGATGTAGAATAATGCGTTTCTTCGATAATTACCTCAGACTGTTTTACTATCTTTCTTGTGTGTGGGATCATTTTGGTATTTTTTTCTCTCTCTGCACCCTCTTTATGAAGCTAAGTATTTACTCGTCCAGTTTTTCTGCTTTTTCTTTAAAATTTCTACGACTTCCACCTACCAGGGTATCATGTTTATCTCTGATCTCTGATAAATGTTGTCTTCTATCTTTGCTTCCCTTTCCATAACACTATTTTCTATTTCATCAGCTTCATCTTCCAAATGCCTCATCTTTTTTTGCCTGTACACTTTTGCTGCTTCTTCTTTTTAATTCTTTGTACCTTTCCATCGTTGTTAATGATTTCTACTGGTTTTCCCTTTTTTCCTATTTTCCTTTTCCTTATTTTTTCCAAATGTTTCTATGTTTTTTAGTTAAAGAGTCATGACAAATTTCTTTTCGCTTTTTTTAATATACGAAATTGGATTGGTAGAGGACTACCTTCTTATACCTTGTATTCTAAATATCTACCCACAAAATGTCATTTCGTTGTACGTTTTGCTGTACTATTTAACAACTTTATTGGCAGTTTATTCGGATTACTTAATTATGTTGAACCCTCAGACCCGCAGCCACCGGAGAACCAGGGGTGGCAGAGTTACTTCTAAGAAATTTTGATTCGTCATATCTAACTAATTTTTAATTCTTAAATTAGGAAATAGTCTTACTTCTCGTATTGCGTGTAGCCACCTACCCTTTGGAACTTCCAAAGTCGTAATTGCTTTCCAATCTTTTTTTGAGAGTACCCATCCTAGTGTGGTACAAGTGGTAGTACTATCAACTCCTAACAGTGCCTTCTACAAATATCCCTTACTATGTTACTTACGTCGTTTTCTATTTGAGATCAGTTACATGCCTTAGCATTATCCCTCTGAAGATTTTGATTAAAGTCTGTCTTGAAGGATTCCCAACCATTTGTTTCAGGCTTATGAAGTTTTGTTACATGAAAACTAATGCATTTGTGATCTGATCAACTTTTTTCATCAAGTATTTTTCAGTTTTCAATGAAGCTACTAGTTTAAAGGGTAGCTGTTGTGATGTCGATAACTTCCTGTCTATATCACGTAACAAAATTAGGACTATTTCTGGTGTTTATTATGTCGAGATTATTTGTCATAATAAGTTCAAACAGTCTCTCCTCTTTTATTCTATCTGCCCTGTACCTTGATATTAGCTTTTCCATTTCTGTTGGTGTTGGATTTTGTATATCATAATGAAATTAGGTTGATCCAATCGTTAAATATACCGGTATAAAGTTAATTCAGAGAGGTTGTCTGGTATCTCGGAGGCTCTGTTAGTGACACTCTTACCCTCCATGTCATTCACCCTTCGGCATGGAACGTCTAACATCTTGAAGTATAGGGAGTATCTTTGACTGTTCAGTTCAGTGACAGGCATTCACGCGTAATCTATTATTGTCTATATTTCACATAGACTCAATGTAGACTATGTGCAGACGATATACTATTTTGGCTTTCTTGAAGTTATGTTTGATGTGCAGACGATTAACTTAGCTTACTCAACCCCCTTATTTACGAAGTATTTGACTATTGTATTTGAGTTTTACTAAGATATTGTTACAAAGATATTTTGCAATGTGTACTGTGTTCAAAAAACAATTAACAAGTACCGCTTCCAGTCATTTAGTCACATAGGCTTGTGATAAATCTTATTTTTCTCAATACTTTCAAGAATTTTTTTAAATCTTCAGCAGAATAATTGAAATAATCTTCATTTAGTGCATTGTCTACGTTGTCTACATTATCTGCACGAAAATCATAGTATAGTCTACATCAATTGTCTACACGTAAAAGACAATCGTGTATTTTACATCAGGTGGAGTACATGCCTATTACTACTCCAGTCTAGACATACAGAGTTCTGTCTAAACAGTACCACCACATAAGCGTTCTTGGAAACCACAAGATTGGAATTCAACGCCCTGCTTCTTCAGTGAGACGTGACGTCTGTTAGATCTGGATTTTTATGCTATTGTTGTTCTTGGGATGTTGATTGCCAGCTGTCTTTCCATCGTTTGGGCTGTCTTCTTGGTGGTCTGTTCCTATCTGGTTTTCCACTGCGGGCTATTTTGGCTAGTCTGGTGTTTGCCATTCTTCTTGCCCTTGCCCATCTTACCACGTCCTCGACTCCACATATTTGTCTTACATGGGAGTTTGTCTGTCTGTCCCATATTGTGTATCCTGCTATGGCTCTAAGAGTTTTCATTTCGGTTTTTCTCGGTTGCCGTTTGGTTATGCGCTATCAGCTCTGGCTTCAACTCCGTATATCATCACGGGTCTAACACATGTTTTATAGATTTTGAATTTGCATTCGACGGTCAGATTTTTGTTTTTCCAGATTACTTGTTTAAGGTGTTCAGATATAATGCCTGCTTTGTTGACCTCTCTTTTGAGACTGCTACTGCTGTTTATTTTCACCCCGAGGTAATCAAAACACACCACTTGTTCAAAGATGATGTTGTCGTCCACTGCCAGTTTTCATCTCAATGGTTTTTTTGATTTGTCTTCGTTGTGAAGATTTTCATGTTATATTTTTCTGCGGTGGTTTTGAATGTGCCACGAAGACGTTGCAGGTAATCTTAGGATTTCGCTAATAAGATTGCATCGTTCGCACAATCTAGACTGTGTATAAGGTGGTTGTCCAGTTTAGAACCAAGACCACGCTCTTTCATTGCTTGTACGATCTTGTCCATGATGATGTTGAATAACAGTGGGCTGAAACTATCTTCTTGATGTATTCCCATGTTTGTTTTTATTTTTGCGGTTAACTTTTATTTACTCTTAATTTCGTGGTGTTGTCGCTATTAAGGTCTTTGATTAGTGTAATGTATTCTTTAGGTACGCCTTTCAGCTGTACGCGGTCAAACGCTTTTGTCAGGTCTATGAAACAGATAAATGCGGGTTTGTTATATTCGATTGCTTTTTTTGCGCTCTGCCTGAAGATAAAGATGGCACCTATGGTGAATCTGTTTTTTCGGAAGGCCTGTTGTTCTTCACTCATCGGTATAAAGTGAGATATTTATGTTTCAATAATACTTGTAAAGAGCTTTATTACCGAGTTTAGTACAGCTATTGCTCTGTAGTTTGAGGTTCCTTTCCGATTCCATTTTTAAATAGTGGAATTGTAACAATTTTGTTTCCATTCTGTTGGTGTTTTTCGGTTCTTTATTATTTCCTTAAATATTTTAGTTATTTTTTGCTCTAGTGATTCTTCCCCATATTTCATAAGTTTGTTGCTTTGTTCGTCTTCGCTGGGGGTTTTTCTATTTTTAAGCTTTGTTATTGCGTTTCTGACCTGTTCTAAAACAATTGTTTGTTCATTATCAATTTCGTCTTGTTCATCGTTGTTACCTACGGTGTTTGTTTTGTCATCACAAAGTTGTTTCAAATATTGTACCCATCTTTCTTCATCAATAGCTTTTATTTCTACATTCTCGTTTATTCGCTTTTTAGGCCTCTTGAGATTTTCCATACTCGTTTCTGTGATCCGTACATATGTTCAATGTCTCTGCTGAATTCTTGCCAGTATTCATTCTTTATTTCGCGAATTCTGCGGTTTGCGTGGTTTCGAATTATAACATAGTTTTCGTATGCTTCTCTTATCTTCTTACTTTTTGATTCTGAGAAAGCTTTTTTCTCTTTATCCGTAATCTCTTTAACTTCTACAGTAAACCATGGGTTGGTGTTCGGTTTTGCGTTTATATTTACTTTTTTCTTTCCAATGGCTTCTTCGGTTGCTTTACTGATATTGTTTTTGCAATGTGTTCCGGCTACTTTCGACGTTATTTTCACCTATTGGATTGTTGTAATATGTTGGCGCAAACGGTTTACGTGTAGTTGTCTCGTACTTTGGTCTTCTAGAGCTTGTATATTAAACTTTTCAACGTATATTGGAGGGATCTTTTTGCTTAGCATGTTAGACATTCTAAATTTGCCAAGAACTAATTTATGGTCCGAACCTATGTTTGCTGATGTTAAGCTTCTTATATCTAAGATCTGTTCAGGATGTGTAGCTCTGTTGGTAATTATATAGTCAATTACCGATTTGGTGTCACGGTTATGTATGAGCGTGTTGTGGTTTGTGTTTAAAGAGGTGATATTGATCCTGAGTTCAATGAGGGCCCAAAACTCAGTTAGCATCTCTTCTCAGTAGTTTAGGACTTCTTCGTTGAAAGTTCGACGCTATTTCATTACCCACTCCTAGCGTTTAGGTCTCCTAGAAGGGTCACTTTTTCACTGTTAGGGATTTGGTCTATTTGAAGTTGTAATTGTTCGTAGAATTCTATGGCTGCTTGTTCAGATTTACTGGCGTCCGGGACATATTCTGATTATTGATATTATGCGTAGTGGTTTATCTACTAAGGTGTATACCTATGAAATGAGACCTTTTTTTTCAATTTTAAACGTTTATTAACAAAAAATGGTTACAAATTTAATCTTCAAAATAATAGCCATCGCTAGCGACACATTTTACCCATCTCTCAGGCAATTTGTGAATGCCGCGCCAAAAAATTGGCCGTCTTTGGCTGCAAACCAATCATCGAGCCATTTTTTGGCTTCTTTGTGAGAATTGAAGCGCTGCTCGGAAAGTGCGTGGCCCATCGATGCAAACAAATGATAATCGGAAGGCGCCAAGTCTGGTGAGTAAGCCGCATGCACCAGCGGTTCCCAATCGTACGTCTCCACCAATTCCCGGGTCGCTCTTGTTCGATGTGGTGGTGCATTGTCATCAAGAAAAATTACTTTGTGACGCCGATCGGCATATTCTGGGCGTTTTCGGTGTATAGCGCTGTTCAAATCGGCCAATTGTCGTTGGTAGCGTGCACCGTCAACTGTTTCACCTGGTTTTAATAGCTCGTACCAAATCATACCATGCTGATCCCAGAAAACACACAGCATTGCCTTGCGGCCGAAGCGATTTGGTTTGGCCGTTGATTTTGGCTTGTGGCCGGGCGGACCATAGGATCGTTTACGCTTGGGATTGGAGAAATACACCCGTAACGATTCGATGCAAAAAAGACTTCCTTTTGAACCGGGAGAGCAGCATTTCACAAGTGGTTTCTCGGTTCTCTTGCTGCCTTTCAGTCAGTTCATGCGGCACCCATCTTCCGACCTTTAAAATCATGCCATGTCTTTCAAACGTTTGCAAATGGTTTTTTGGGTCACTCCCAACTGCTCTGCCATCATTTCTTGCGTTTGACCATCATCTTCATTCAACAATGCTTGCAATTCGGTGTCCTCAAAGTTTTTCGGTGGCCGGCCACCTTCCTCGTTCTCCACGCTAAAATCACCACTTCGGAATTTTTCAAACCACCTGAAGCACTGTGCTCTGCTTAGAGCATGTCCACCGTAAGCTTCTATAAGCATTTGATGAGCTTGAGAAGCGTTTTTCTTCAATTGATAACAGAAAATCAACGATGTCCGCAAATCGTAGTTTGAAGGCACGAAATTCGACATTTTTAAGAGCGAAAAAAATGCGTTGTTGTATGAAACATCACAAACAATGAATTGAATATTGTTGACAGATGACAGACGAAAAAAATAAGACATTTGGGACAGTTTAAAAATACTCCTAGCGACATCTGTGGTCTAATAGCTGAAAGTCTCATTTCATAGGTATACACCTGGTATTCAGGGTGATTTTTACTATTAGTATTCGGTCATTAATATAGTATTCTACGCTATCGACGTTCTGTTGGTATTTGTCATGCATAAGTGAACTCCTTCTGTTTTGGCGCGTCCGCTGTATATCAAAATGTGATTTTGATACCTTGATGTGCCTTTGCTTTTTTTTTTCTAGTTTCTGATATGGCGCAAAGATCAATTTCTTTGATTATCCAGTTTTAGTATGATCTCTTGGTCTTTGTTGTTGCGCGATTTGACGTTCCAGCAGGCTATTCTTAACTGATGCTTTTTCCATTTTCTCTTTTTCCGTTGTCTCGCATTTGTCGTTTTCGTGGTTGTATGTCCGGCGTCTGAGGCATTATTTCCAGTGCTGTCAGCGTTTTTTGACTTTTTACCGCAGGCAGGTTGCTGGCCTCACCTGCGAACCTTCCTTCTTTACCCGGGCTTGGGACCGGCAACAGTATCCATTGAGCTACTCAATCCACCCTGTGGTTACTGCAACCGGAGTCACTTGATGGCTTCACTGTATGAAAATTCGAGTCACCCTAAATATTGCCAGAGGCATTCCTCTTAAGTTGATCTGGCTACGGGCCAGTAGAATATGAACCTTATCTAATATTAAAGGCACTGTTTGTCAGCAAGCGTAGCTGCCAGGAACTTTAAAGTTTTCTAGTAGATATTATGAATGTGAAGCAATAACTAAAGGAAGTGATTAAGCGAGTTTTTTAATTGGAAGAGACTTAAGCTGTTTGTAAAATTTTATGCTTGACTTTCCTCATTGTCAACCAAACTTTAAGAACCTAAAAATAAAAATGAAGAGAATGTTCCCTACGGAGTTATGTAAATTTATTTTTTTATCTATTGCAGAATAAAATTGCAGCTTAATTATGTGACTTATCTTTGAATAAGTCATTCCATGTGAAATTATGCAGGTTACGTGACTATAATTAATACAGATCTGCTTTAAATCAAATCCTTAAGATTCATCTGAGAGATACTTTCGGAATTTATTGCTACATCGAAAACATCAGTTTAGAAGTTTGTTACTTCATTTTGGCATATAATAGATATGAGAATTTTGAAAACATCCGATGTGTTTACATTTTAATACGATTTTTGCTTTAGGTAAAAAAATTAATTTAAAAAAAACAGATACCCAATTTCAGTCATATAAGGACTATATGATATGAAAAGGTTCCTCTTCTGCTTTACTTTTGGGTAAGGCCATTAGAATAAAGGAAAGATAGATACTGAAGAGAATGAAGATAAACTTTTTGTAGTAATATTGAACTTTGGTGTTCGAAAGACCAGACTTCTAATTTTCGATTTCTAATTTCAATCTCTCTAGTGGGATTTCAGACAAAATTCTCTTCAATTCTCAATTTTTGCCTTAAAGAAAATAATTGACTGCGAATGGGATGTCTTTCGTTACTGTCTACCTTGTGCAGGAAATATTTTGACTGTTTCTGTCTTTTAACGGTTGTAAATTATTCGTGCATGGAACACGAAGTTACGTGCGTAGTTCGATTATTGTTAAATGTGTCTGGTTGAACAAAAGAAAGGTCGAGGAACCACCTTTTAAATTGAACAAATGAGCTATACAACAGAAATCCATCTTGATTTAACAGAACGGCAAAGAAATATTGTCTGGTTTTGTTTTTATTCCAACTTTTATTTACTTCTGAGATCGTTGCGGAAACACTAATTAATATTATTAAAGTTAATATATGGAAATCTAAATATAAATAATAGTGAACGTGTGAATACACTCCTATATAGCGTGCGTTGATCATATCTTAATAATGGTACGCGTTATTTGATTTTTTAGCTAATTAACCTAACGTTAACGTTATTATAATAAGTATAGAAAATAATAATCCAACTAACAAATGTCCTGTTATATAAAACACAACAATTAATCATTTCTATATTCTATATGATACTCGGGGACATTAAAAGTTCTATAAATATTTTTAACGGTACATTACTGTAATTTTAATGTAGACTTTAATAACCACACCTTTATTATTAGAAAACTATAAATAGTATAAATGCCTATGTTTTTGCTGTAATAAATATTATTAAATCTGTTTTATAGAAAACGCAAATTAAGCAAAGCTATAAATTTAGGAATTTAATTTTAAAATTTTAATCCCAATATTTTTCGAATTAAACATTCCAGACAGATCCAACAAAAATAATTTTTGTGGCAGCACGTACCTAATGGTAATTGAACCTTCAAATTTATCATAAATTTGCGCGTGCGCGTATATCGTCTTGGAAATGCCCATAAAATGCATGTTGTATGAGTACGTAACGACTTGTAAAAAAAAATATTTAGCAATTAAAATGGGCAATACGTTTCGTATTAAACATACCGCATGATAAGTAGAAGAATATTTTATAGAATGCCGTGCAATTACGTACAGCTTTACACCGTGCATTCTGCATCCGCTTTTTATATTAGCTTATTTATATGAACCACTGTATTTTCACTGAAAGATATTATCGTTGGGGAATTGTTTATATTCTATGAAGATGGTTCTGCCCCGGGGAAAATGTAGACGTCCTCACTATTATTGTGTTCGTTGCCGTGTACAGTTGCTAAGTTGATCGCCTTTTCTCTGTAATAATTATAATGGTGGAATTTGCTTTAAATGTAGATTCTGTAAGTAAAGATGCCTAACATTAAAACAATTCTAATTGCTTGTTTCCCTTTATTTAGACTCATTCTGGACATACTCATTCATCTCAACAAAACAATATCCATAATGGTTCCGACCAAAGTGGTTTATACAGAGCCTCATATCATGCTGGTCCAGACCTATACAATAGTCAAAATACAGGAGCTGTACCACGCTCTTGGCAAACTGGAGCTGATATTATCAGACCTTCTCCAGCACCAAGACAGTATCAACAGACTGAAGAATGCCAAAGCAATTCACAAACTGTAACTGTTCAAATTGAAAGTGGTAAAGATAACACCCAAAAGGAATCTAATAAAAGTTCAAAATCCGTGACCAAAACTTATCATACGATAAAAGATTTAATATCTAATAGATTCAAAGGTGGTAAAGAAAATCCTGATGATAAAGTTGATGAAACGGGATTAAATAACGTAACGGAAGAATTAAGAAAAAGTGTGAGGAGTATAGACAGATTAGGTGACGAGCAAGACGATCGAAGTAGTAATTATAAGAAGACTGCCGGTGAACAGGGTATTTATGGAAAACCGAGAACTGAACAAAATTTATCTATGCAACAGCACCATTATAACCAACATGTGATACAACAGCACCTTTTAGCACAACAAGCATCACAATCACGCCAAGCAATACAACAATATCAATTAAACCAACAGTTTAAAAGTCAGCAGCAAAACTTTTATCCAAATCGGCAAATATCTCAGGCTAGATCCCAAGAGATGTTAACACCCACTGGGCCAGATCAGATGTACTACCAAAGTTCCTATGGATCAGCACCTCAACGTCCTGTGCAAAGGTACGGAATATCACAGGGATCCGAACAAAACTACGTCATAATGCATCACTCACAAATGAATGAAAGAGAGATAGTGAATGAAAGATATGTAGACGATCGTCGCCCTATAGCTGAGAAAAGAAGTGCTCAACAGTTAGAAAGAGATAACTTAAGACAAAAGAGTTTTGAAGCAAGACGGGCGGCTTCACAACCTCAACTCGCTTGTGATGATGAACTTAGAAATGACATAGTAGATAATAATGCACAACCACAAATGGGTCAAAATGCAGTAAGAAGGGGTTCGCATGGGAATCTTGTGGAAACAACACGCACTTCTCATGACAACGACGAGAAAGACAGTGACGATGGTGGTTTCCTTAAACGTAATAATTCGAAAGATAGACATTTAAAAGACACTAATGATAGTTGTGGAATGAAATTAGAAAATAATGGTTTAGAAGAGACAAATCCTCAAAAAGATGACAGTTCGTATAATGATTCTAAAGTATCAGAAGCGTTAATGGGTTCACCGAGGAAACGGCTTGAAGGCGAGATTGGCAAGATTGAAGGAGTTTATAATATTGGACAGAAAAATGTTCGAACAAAAAATGATAAAGATGGTACAAAAAAGGGAGCTGCCGAATCTGGTGCTAGTTCTGATTATGATAAGGCTGGTCAAAGTTCATCGAATGCTGATTCTGGAAGAGGTAGTGCTGCTTATAGTAGTGGAAGAAGACCTGGGGGAATTGTTCATGCAAGCAATGAGTCTCCAGAGTTACATCGCCCTGCTACTAATTTCAAAGATTTATATCACTCAGGTAATTAAAATTAACATTTAGCAAAATAACTTGTTGAAGTAAAAGATTTTAAATGCTTAACTCTTGTTTAGGACAAGATTCTGAATGGGTGGATGTGGTGGAAAATGAACTTCGTACCATACTAGAACCAAAACTACATGAATTGTCTCTGCAAGGAAATAATGTAGGGATTTCAAATTCAACTTTAAGTGAGAGTATATCATCTATGACGCCTCCTCTTCCACCACTCTCACCTGGAGAACAATCATCACCAAACCTCACACCAAGAAATTCTACCAAATATAAAAAACATAGCAGGTAAGAATATTTGAAAACATCTAGAAATGACTCTGATTTTATATTAAATTACTTTCTAGTCTTCCTTACGGTAGTAAACCAGAATATGGTCACGATAATTACAATAAATTATCTAAAACTCACGCAGGAAGTATTGGACCTGGAATGAATACAGGAAGGTGGATTGGAAGTACACCACAAAAACAACGTGCTGGTAAGAAGATGGACCATCCAGGATTTAGGGGTAAACAAGGTAACATTCATTGATTTTGAAGTAAAATGAATTTCTAAATTCAATTTCTAGCTTTTGGATTTGACACAACTGATTTAACATCCACTACAACTAGATCGTTAGACTTAGAGTCAATGCTCGATAATCCAAGCGATTCAGAAGGTGATATAAGTACAACTGACGCTAGAGCCATAAGAAAACAGCTGGAAAGCTTGGAAGGGATGTACTCAGAGGTAACAAACTGAATCAATTGCAGATATTCTGATGTCTCATTTACATGTTTTTTCAGGTACTAAAATTGCTAGGAGTAAAAAAATACATGGGGCGTTATCAACCTTCAGATCCACGTTTTAGCAAGAGACGCTATGGCAGTATGTCTTCCCTTCCTTCTAGCTCGGTTAGTAGCAGACCAATTAGAGATAAGAGACGTGCGCATGAAGACAGAAAAAAAGTTAAAGATATTCGAGGAATCAACAAACGTTTTCAAAGATTAGAATCGCACGTGGTTACTTTAGCACGCTCTGTTGCTCATTTATCATCTGAAATGAGAACGCAGCATTTAATGATACAAGAGATGGAGAGTATTAGGGGGGAAATTGCGGCATTAAGAACGCAAACTAATATGTTGAATGTGAGATCTCAGTCCGCATCTAGAGCAGTACACAGTTCTAAGGACTTACCAAGTTTAACAAACCCTACAAGAGTTAAAAAATTAACAAAGTTTTTTGGAGATGAGCCGCCATTACTCCGACTGTTTTTAAGAAAATTAGGATACGAGGTACATTTTAGTACATCAATTTAAATTTATTAATTAAAAATCTTTTGTTGTAGAAGTATGCAACGGTATTTGAAAACGAACGGGTGGGAATGGTAGAATTACCATATTTAAGTGAGGAACGATTGCAAAAGATGGGCGTCCCTTTAGGACCAAGGCTGCGTATTTTACAGGAAGCACAAATATCTGTTTGTAAAGATACTACCTTATGTATTGTTTAAATTTGTAAGGAAATTCTGTTTGTTTGCTTTTCTTAAAGTGGTAGATTTAATGAATCCTTTTTTTGCAGAGTTAGAAATGGCGGCTCAGTGAAGTCTCGGAATATTCAGTAACTTATTAATTTATTGTAACGAAGCAATTAATATTTATAAAATATTATTTTTTACTTTTATACTCAAGAAGTGTAGAAATCTAGTTTAAGTTAATTTTTTTCTGATAATCGTACATCATAGTAATTAAGAATATCGCAAATATTTTAAAAATAAAAAAAGACATGTAATTGCCAATGGTACCAAAGAACTTTGTTAAGGGCACGTGTCGTCCAATTAAATTTTAATTTGTAGATAAGAGAATGTAAGTATTTTTAATATTTCTATACAAATAAATAATAAGTAATTTTATACAACTGACTTTTATTATCTATGATGTTGCTTCTTTAATTCTTTAATTGATTATGCAACACATCATACGCACATGTAAAATCCCTGTAGACAGGTATAATTGCGAAGGTATTCCAATTTCTCCAATCAACCATTACCTAATCGTTAATAATTGTACTACAAACAAAAAATAACAACAATAAATGATTAGACTGGGTAATAAAAAAAATTTTTCTTTTTTAGATGCGTATTCTAGATTCTGGATTATAAAACTTCATGGAAAAATTACTAACGGGAAAATCTCATACTTTTCAGTTATTCCGTGGAAGTTGGTTTTGATTTTGTAGAATCTATTAACACTACAAGGGACGTAAAGAGAAAATCCGGGCCCACGGGGAAGCAAATTACGGGCCCCAGTTCGTAAATATTATGCCTAAAAGGCTGTCTTGTGTAAATTACAGTAGTAACAATTAACAATTCCAATCAAATGACTAGCATAGATCTTTAAAATTCATTTTTAATTCCGTATAATTTACTTTTCATAAAAAATCTAATCATTAACTCAAATAATGTTAAAAATATTTTTAAAAAATTAACTTTAGTTTCAAGACCTCTGATTCATGCTTTATTGATATAGTCTGTTTCTGTATTATAGGATTCAGAGTAGGCCTGCACATGATATTTTTGTAACAGTGTATACTTTGAAATCACGCTAAGGGATAGTATTTTCATTTATAGATCACTTTAATCAGGGTTTATTGCCATAAATATAATTGTGACAATGGTTGTAGAAGAGACGAAGACAAATGTCTCCATTTGTTCAGTATAACCATACATATTAGTTCGTAGAGGGAATTAAATTACGCACAAATTTGCAACAAATAAAAAATATTTATTTTTCAAATGCGGAGTTTCATCAACCTACAGCAATGTTAAAACTTGAAATATTGAAAAAACTAAACTAATGTAATATTTTGCTATTATATATGATTTAATTATCAATAAGAGTATTGAACTATTGAATAGATGTTCTAGTGATCTCTGACCAGTGGTACGCATGCATGAATGTTTTAAATTTTCTAAACAAAACAAAATAATATCTTCTAAAGGCCTGAGCAAATTTGAAAAATTTGAGGATCATTATACACAGAATTCAACGACAAACAATAATCTGCAAAAATATCTTAAGGTTGCCATTTAAAAAAAATATCTATGACATCATTGGTCAAATAACGATTTAAATTGTTACGAACCTTTTTTCCGAAATATTAATATTTTTCAAATTATTTAATTTGTTCCATACTTAATCAGTACACTGTATATCCGAACATCGCAATAGACACTGTGTTGTGATTAAAATGACTACGGACGGTTCCGTCACGAATTTAACCGCGAGCAGGAGATTGTTGACCGCCCGAGCGACCATCTGAAGCCTCTGACCATTGATAATAATTATTGTTACTTGAAGAAATTCCTTCTGAACCCAAACTGTGAACTCCGATAACACCCAGGAATTAGTGTGTAAGAAATTTGCTTTTAGGAAGAATTTTCAAAATTTAAATTAAAGAATATAATAATTAGCTTGTGAAACGAACGTTCGGAGGTAGGATTAAGATTTAATTATTTATTTGTTCTTTTATATACACGCTAATTTAAAAGTAACTATCTGACTTGCAATTGTTTATGAATAAAGTAAATTAATTTGTAAATACTCATTTCAGAAGTCTATGGATTTGCAAAAGAACTTGTTGGTAAAAATCACAAATTATATTCTTTCATAACGTATTGTGATGATATTAAAAATGTAAATGTGATGATATTAAAATGTAGTGATATTTGAAAATGATAAAAAAAGAGAGTATAAAAAAAATTTTGTTTTTTTGTGTTTGAGAAATGTAATGCCAGTAAAATATAAATAAATTAATATTGTCAAGAAAATAGTGTTTTAATAAAAAAATTAAGAACCACACGAAGAAAAATAAGGACCCTGAGAAAAAGAGCTCTCCATATCATAACATGAAAAATTGGCGTCCCAACGTGGTAGGGCAAGTTAAATAAAAGACATAATTATCATTTTGTTAGTTGTCTGTTGGTAGTGGAAAGATGTCAAAGCGAGGTAAATCGGTAGATAGTAGAAAAAGGGACAAAAGAGAGGAAGAAAATATTGAAATTGAACAGATGGAAGAAGAAAGTACAAGTATGAAGGAGACCATGGGAGATGTTGAAAAGGGAGATAAAGAGCAAATAGAAATAAGACAACAACAACCAGATTTACTTAAAATATTAATAGAAATGAAACAAGACCAAGATAAAAGATTTGAAGACCAAACTAAAAGATTTGAAGACCAAACTAAAAGAATAGAAGACCAAACTAAAAGATTAGAAGAGATTAAACAAGATAATACTAAAAGATTTGAAGAAATCAATCATAATCAAGAGAAAAGATTTGAAGAAATTAAAAGAAAATTTGAAGATCATGAGAATAGATGGGATAATATTGTTAAAAACATGAGAGGTGAAATACAAGAAGAGGTGAATAATAAGATAGATGAATGTCAGAATGAAATGCGTAGGAAAATAGAAAGACACCAAGAAGAAATTATCAACATGTTACAAATAAGAGATGCAGATATAAATGAGAAAATTAATGAGCAAAAAAAAAGCACAAGAAAACTACCAGCAGAATGTGAAAATAGAATTAGAAAAAATAAACAAAAATGTTGAAGAGAAATCAACAGCAGGTAATCATGGACCAAGTCATTATTGTATATTAGATAGCGGGATTCAAAAAATGGCAAAATTCTCAGTAAACCACAAACGAATAAATCCAAAAGAAAGAATTAATAGTTCACCAATCAGAGATGGAAATCTGAAAAATAAGATAAAGACTAATTACCAAAAAGAACAATTTTATCAAAATAATAATAATAATGAAGGAAAATTGAAATGTACTATTAACTGGCAGAATAAACTAAGAAAAGTAAGAAAAACGGAAAGAAGAAACAAAATGAAGATGACAATGGAAAATAAAAGGTTGGAGGGGATCAAAGGCAAAAGAAAATCTAAAAATAAAACTAGAAAGAAAAATAAGGAATCGAGGTATAAAATTTTTAAGAAAGATAGTCAATCCAAAATAAGGATGGAAAAATATAAAATGATAATGAAAGAACATTTGAAGAATTTACTATCAGGAGTCAGAAAGGAACAAAGAAATTACAAATACAGAAAAAGAAAGAAAATCAAAGAACTAGAATAAATGCTACAAGAGAATGTTAAAGTAAAAATTAGACGCCAATGTTGACAAAAATAACCAAAGAAGAATAGGGAACATTGCGTATTAGGTTTGACAAGAAGGTATGAATGATGCTTGAATGAATGTGTTAAAGATAATCATAATAAGTTAAATAATTATTAATGAAGTATTATTAAAATGATGATTATTATGAAGATTTGAATATGAAGTTAGTAGAATAATAATGATAATAATAATAAATAATTAATGATATGATTGATAATATTAAAAGAAAAGGTAAAATATGATCCTTAATATGAATAAGTAAAAATAAAATATGATATTGAAGTAGATAAATGAGCCAGGGAGTTAAGTTATATGAAGAAAACGTTACTAGTAGAGAAAATAATTTTTGCAATTTCTTAAGAAGTTGTAGAAAATGATTTGTATGAATGCAGCATGAATGAAAGCTAGTTGGAAAATAGAGGAAAATAAGGGAGAAATAGGAAGGAAATGTGAAATAAAATGAAAATATCGAATATTGAGTTAAAAAAAACAATAAAAAGAAATCCTGTATAAAATGTTTATAATGCTAACTAAACTTATAAAATTTTAAATTGTTATTCTGTTGAAATAATGTAATGGCAAAGTGACAATTAACTAATGTCAAAACAAAATGAATGGATGACAGTTGCCTAATGTCAAGATGACGTTCGACAAATGTCAAAGTGCAAGACCGCCAATTCAAATAATTAAGGTTAGAATAAAAACATAAAATAAAACACCATTAAAGAAAATGATTATGTATATCATGAAACAAAACAATATCTATTATATTACATAAGACCAATAAAAGAAACAAAGATCAAATTGTAATGGAATTCACAATTGAGTATATTTTAGTTAATATTAATCAAAATTTAAGCTATAGTATAAAACGCTTAAAATTTATATTAATATGGAGGGGAAATGTGATGATATTAAAAATATAAATGTGATGATATTAAAAATGTAGTGATATTTGAAAATGATAAAAAAAGAGAGTATAAAAAAAGGTTGTTTTTTTGTGTTTGAGAAATGTAATGACAATAAAATATAAATAAATTAATATTGTCAAGAAAATAGTGTTTTAATAAAAAAATTAAGAACCAAACGAAGAAAAATAAGGACCCTGAGAAAAAGAGCTTTCCATATCATAACAGTATGGATGAATAATTAATCTTCCCATATCTGCTTTGGTTCCCTCCCCTTCCGGGTGGGACATTAATAGTTTAGTTTTTTTTTGATATATATCTTAGTGTTCCTTTGTTCTTTTATTATTACAGACTTAATAAATTAAAGTAAAGTTATCCATGCACTTTATTGAAGTATACCTGCAAGGGATTTCTTTTTTATTTGTGTGTGCTTATGTTTATTTCTTTTAAACAGTGTAATCCGAGGGGTTAACCGCTGATGAAGTTTGGTGTACACACGTCATGAAGTACGTGAAGTTTAGATGTGAAGTAGATGAATTATAATAAAATGCATGCAATTCTAATGAAGTTCGTGAATTTTTAAGTGAAGTTTGTGAAGATTTGATGAAATGTGTGAATTATTGATGAAGTCTACTAAATTTTAATCGAGTAATTATTAAGCTAATAAACCTGCTAATAAAGGAAGAATTCTAATACTTATTAACCGTAAAATGTTTTTGCCTTTTTATTGCTTAATCATGAAAAGTGTATTCCAATTAAATTCATTACTGCTTAAATTTATATATGTTAGTGTTTGTACATTTGTTCAAGTTTTAGAGTTGCTTCTTTGTATACCGTGTTTTTAGGCAATTGAAATTCTCTTGATAATCTAAATTTTTGACACTTTGAATCAATCGATATTTCTGTATGGTACGGAATGAAATTCACCACCCTGTATAGCTTACTTAAAATACGTAATATAAGTAACTACCTGAAGTTAACTAAAGTCTCCACGTGTGAATTAAATTAAAAACTTATTAAAATTCTTTTAACTAAACCTGTTTTTTGTAAATAAATAAATAAAGAAATTAGCAAATGTTTTATTATTATTATTATGATATTACTTTCAAGGTGTGATGGTGTCTGTGGTGAGAATATGTATGTGCTTGCTTATATTGCCATTGTTATAATCATTAAACTTAAATTTATAGTTAATTAGTAAACTATAAAACTTAAATTATTAACATTTGTTTTATAATTAATCGAATTCTTTTACTTAAAGTACCTATTATTTTGAATCAGTTAAAATAATGCATTTAAAATTACTTTGTTATTACTTAAAAAACTATAACGGCTTTAAATAACAAAAATCACTTCTTTAAAGGAAAATCCTAGCCTGCATTTTAACAACGTCTTTAAAGGTTTTTTGGCAAATGTATAATTGATGCCAATTCTGATACAGGCCCGTAGCCAGAGCCGTATGTCAGGGGGGAAATAATAATTTAGAGGGGACACGATCAAATTACATTTTCTTGGGCATTTTATTTCTTAATAAAAACAGTGATCTACAAGTCGATTATTATAATAATATTTTAAAACAACTCATTTCAAAATATAAAACATAATTTTAATATTTGAACTTTTTAACAAAAAACAAAACTAATAATAATAATTAATAGAGTAAGTTTAAAAGATTGTTCATTAAATTCTCTTAAAATGACAATGACATAATGATTTCTTCTTCTTCTAGCAAACTCCAAAAATCACTTTTATGACTCGTACAAAAATTTATTTTAGAAATTCTTTTACATTGTTAAAGCAGAGGCTCTGTTCCTAATCCCTTAAAAAAATCGTAAAATTTACTGACCGTACTACAAATTGCCGGAAGCGGTAAAAGAAGTGTGAAGCTTCTTTCACTATATAATTAAACGAAACTTTCGAGAACCTTGACAAGAACATTATATGTATTATAAGGGAAAGCAATAAAGCAATAAAGATTTAAAAATGTTAGTACAGCTTTTGCCAAATTAAATGAGAATTTGAAGGATCTAAATCGCTTAATCACTTTTGCGCATTGTATGTTTGTATTACAATAAATAAAAAGATAAATTGTTTAGATACTTGTATTCTTAAATTTACAATACATAATTACAATGAAAACCTGTAGAGTACAGTAATTAGTATACAATTTAAATCCAGATTCTCATTTAATTTGACAAAGACTGTACAAAGATTTAGACAAGCTAAATTTTTCACATGTTTAAGTTACTATTTCAACTTCCATTCAGTAAAATATTTTATTGCTCGGCAAGGAAGAGGGTTGTAAATCTTGAAATTAAGGAAATATCAATACAAAAGAAATTTCCAGTCTATGTAAACAGGTATTTAAACCTTAAAATCCTATAATAAACTTGTACCCGAATTGTCCTTAGAAATCTATAAATTGGAAATGATCACGTTTTAAAAAAAATAGAAACGTTCTTACGAGACCTTATGTGAAACAATGAATAAGGTATATGATATAAAAAATGATTACTGATAAACAATTTTTACGCGAACAACGCTTGCAGTCAAATATAACAGACTTTTTTAAATAAGTGTGTTGTATGTGTATATTTGTTAATGTAAGTACATAATATACGGTATTATAATTATAATTTTAAATTTTTAATTGCGGATATATTAAATTTATAGTGAGATAAACACTAGGTTCCTTACCTTTTTACTCACGATGTATAAGTTGTTAAAAAATACATAATTAGATCACTTTATCAGTTTATGTAAAAGTACTTTAATTATTTAAAATTGAACAGTAAGTATTATTCGGTAATATTAATGTATGAAGTCTTGGTGAAGCGCAAAATTATCGAGACATACGGTGAAATGAATGAAATATAGCAATGATGAAATAGATGAAATTTAGTGAATTATTGATAAAGTAGATGAAATTCCGTGAATTAATAGTGGAATGGGCGAATTTCTATGAATTACTGACAAAGTAGATGAATTTCGGCAGATTACTGATAAAGAAGGTGAATTTTGTGAATTACTGATGAAATATGTGAAGTATGAAGTTTGGTGTACAGAATTTTTTCCAGCGGTTAACCCCTCGGTGTAATCCATTCGTGGATCTTCAAAAGGGCTCGATGAAACATATTATTGTGCATAAGCTTAATGTGATTTCAGCTAGAAATATTGCTATATACGTGTGGCTAGCAGGCTTCAGATTACATTATCGCTCACCAACCATTGAGTGATACTATTTTCAAAAATACGTGGCAGGGGCTTAATCTCAAGACGTAACCAAGAGATCTTAAAACCTTCAAGAGAAAGGTCTGGATGATAAGATTTCGATTTATCCGAAAAAAATTTTGTATTCTAAGAGTAAGAAAATTCACAAAAATATATAACTAAAGATGATTTACGATAGAAAACATCGATTTCTTCATAAGCAAATAAAAGAGGACTGATTTCTAAAACAGTGTTTAAGTTAGTCCATCAGAAATTTCTTGCTAAGCGACAAGGGACACTGAAAAAATAAATTCATTTTATTTGCTAAATAATAAGTGAATTTGACTTAAGAATCTATTAGGTTAGAAATGTACTGGAATGGGCGTTACTCCGTAGTATGGCCAACGTCGAAAAATAAATTTTCGTGTCACTTTTAAATTAGTGGTCACGTGACTTGTAATCATTTTCAATGTCTCGATACAACAAAAACAAGCAGGGTAGGTTTGGAATGGTTGAAATAATCGTTACAAATCAAACAGTTTAGTTGTGGAAGACAGAACCGCTCTATTCGTGAAAGCGCTTTCTTTCAATAAACCTTCATTATAAGGTAGTTGTGTTGATAAGTATCGTGATTACTGTACTAATAAAGAACAAGAACCCTTGTAGCTTTAAAATGCACAGTTTTGTTTTTTTTTGGATGGATGATTCGCAAGAAACTTGCATGATTTTAAAAACCTTTCTAGATAGTTTCAATTATGTTGCTTTATAATCTCTGAGTATCAGTCAACGTACTTCATCAACATAAAAGTTTTGCAAAATACTACTGGAAACTTCTTTAATTACTCAATTTTCATGGACAAGTTTATAAAGAGGTTTGATAGCTGTATGAGATGGATGCGGGGCCGTCTGTTACAGTATTAAGTTTATTATACTTCTAGCTTCTTGTTGGGATAATTTCTCCAACATTATTAACTGTAAATAACGATCATTTAATGCACTCAAAACATTTTGATAATGTTGGCTGAGAAAGAACATTCTTGTGTTCTTAAAGGTATAACAGTCTAATAAATCAATTTAGAAAAACTAGAGTTATATTAAATGTTTTGCTTGAAAACGACATTTAATCTCTCTTACAGTGTCATCTCCTATTAGACCATCAGGGGAAGCTGCTATAAACAGTTTTTCTCTATCAACGAATTATTTATTGACCCCGAAAACAAAATTAAATTAAAAAACGCACATAATTATACAGTGTGGGAGAAAGGTCTGGAATAAATTCATTATTTGCGAAAGCGTGCATTATCAAGCAATGTCCTGGAACACGTCGATTTTCTTTTTTTTGCTCACATTTTCATATACAAATTGTATACATGGCATTGCTAAAGTTAAAGATATGGCGTCATCGATGATTTTTTTAAATAGCAACAGTATGTTTTTTGGTGGAATCTTGTAGATCAGCTCTTCCTGATTACGGCAATATAACATACATATACCGCACTACAAAATAACAGTCCGAACTCCGGTAAAGCCTTAACTGTATTTCCATTCCACTTCTCCTTTTGCTATTTCTTTAATTTTCTTTTTCGTGTATTTTTCTTTGATTGTTAGTTCATTTTATAATATAAATATTTTTTCCTTTTAATTTTCTCTTATTTTCCATTACCTCATTCTTTTGCACCCATTTTTCTATCTTTGCTAGTATGGTTTTTTTCTCATCATTTCTGCCCACTTTAGATGTTTCTACTATATTTATTCTTACTCCTATCTCCTTTAGCACAAATTCTGCCGTTTTTTTCCTTTAAGTCTTCTTCATGTATCTTTAGTCCCTTTACCACTATATTCCATTTCTTTTCCTATCTCTCTTTGCTTTCTATTCTTCATTTCAGTTCTTGCATCTTATTCTGCAATTGTTGCTTTTCTTTATTTTATTCATCTTCTTTCCTTTGCATTTCTTCTTTCTTATTCTTAAATTCCTCATCTCTTTTTCTTAATTCTTCTAACATCGTCTTTTTTTCTTTTCTGTTCTCTTGTACCTCTTCATGAAATTCTTTTCTGAAGTCTTCTATCGCTTTCAATATCGCATCCATTCCTTCTTCCGTCCTATCCTCTTCTTTTTTGTTCTTTACT
>VTPC01001116.1:0-21069 GCA_011009095.1 Ignelater luminosus
TAAAACTTTCAAGTTACTGAACGGTAACAAGCATCGCATTATTTTTAATATTGTGTCAGATGATGAAACGTAGTATTTCTACCGTTTTTGATGTTGCAATATTAAGAAAGTATGGTATGGATGTTTCAAGATGATCCTACACCGACCACAGTGAAAAGGCAGCTAACAATGAAAAAGTCATGCAGAGAGTGAAAAGCATTTACTTGGTCATGGTTTTTAGTCTGAAAATCCATTCCAGGAAATGGATAAATTCATAGGTGCTAGAGGAGACTAGTTTGCGCATTATAAAATTTCAAAGTCTTACGTAGTATCTGTTGCTCTGTTTCTCAAAATATCAACATGAGCTTCGTCTACTAATACTTCTTTAATGCTACGTATCTGATTCATTTTTATTTGCAGTAACGTAGGGTTCGAAGTAATTGCTGATAAGATAAATTGAAAAATTGCAAAATACAGACAACAAAATACCAAAAATTATTACTTATCAGTTATCAAGAAAATCAATTTGCTTAGAAGTATAATAATTTGAGTAGTAATAATACAGCAAATGGCCTTTGAATAAAAACTATTCTATTCTAAGAGATAACAACACAAAAACACTGCACCATTTTAACCTACTTATAAATTAGTGCTGCAACTACTCAAAACGTTTAAGAATTTTCGTAAACCATTTGTTGTATTTTCCTACACTTTTATAACATAATGAACTCACTAATTTAAAAATTCGTAAAGCAACACTTCCAGCTGCAGATAAATTTGCCATACTTGTTTTGTGGTTTAAGGCGTTGTTTCATATAAAATTTACACACACACCACTATCTCATTAGATTTTATTAAACTATCACCTGTACGTGTTTGTTTCATACTAAACTCGTTTATCTACGACAGATAAGAGATAATCTGTTATCATTTTATTTATCTTTTTAGACACTTTACTTTTATGAATCATGGATAAAATGGTTCATACTTTTTTCAATTATAACTGCGTTTTCAAATCTAAGTAAATAAAGCAATTGCGTTGCGATTGATTCATTTTGACTTATTTTTTTTTTTCTAGAAATAAGATAGATATAGAGTATGATAATTGATAGGTAATGTAATGACTAATAGGAGTTAGAAACTTGTTGCTTTTTGATTTCAACAATATCTAATAACATTTGAGATATACTACCTAGTACATAAATTTCTAGTAAGCTTTAGAGAATATTATATAACATATTCTTCAACCTCTCAATAATATTTTTCCAGATTGTTGGTTAAATTGGTGCACAGACTATGAATATACAAAATGCTTGTGGAGGAGGCTTAAATTGAAAGAAAATGAAAATAAATTAATCATATAA
Organism: Ignelater luminosus; assembly: GCA_011009095.1. Lineage (NCBI taxonomy): Eukaryota > Metazoa > Arthropoda > Insecta > Coleoptera > Elateridae > Ignelater > Ignelater luminosus. Next base: position 1,344 of record VTPC01001116.1, read on the forward strand.
AGCTCCTCCTAAATACCCGTACTACATTTTGCTTGCCACTGGTGTAGCTTGAAATAGAGAAAGAGGGGTTGTATACACAAAGGTTAATTGATCATCACGCAGATTAACTTCCAAATAGCGAAAAGTGAATACCTTGCAACGCGGTTGATGTTATTGAAATCCTTGTAAGTTTCTATTGCTTCCCTAGTTTTTCTGGCGCAATAACGAAATGATTTTTAAATAACAGATGTACCTTCGAACAAAATCTTACGTCCCGTTTCATGTTGATACTCGGCAATCGCAAAGATATTTAAGTAAATATTATGTGATCTAATTTTATACACTGCTTATCTTCAATAATGGGTGGGTTAACCTGACAAATAGTTTCTGCATTGTACACTGCTCAACAGCAGAATTTGACTCTTGCTGGCGGAGTTTGGTGATAACAGAATTAGAATAGCCTTGAGTAGCTAACTCAAGTCGCAGGAGGGAGTGAATCACCAACTGGGTTGAGCAAACATAAATTATACAGGGCTTCATATAAGCAAGCGGTCGTGGTACAGTTGACTAAGGCAGCCTAGGAGTAGGTTTCTTATTAAAATTATGAGGATGTAAAGATAACCAATTAACCAAATATCTTACTCCGTAAAAATTTTAAAACATTTAAGTAATAGAAAAGACATTCATGATTGGTATTTCTATTACCTATTGGTCAACTTTAACGATTGATATCTTTAATAGGAGACCATATGCAAAAAGAATTATTAAAGGGTATGTGATTTCTTGTATCCTGTAGTATAACCCGTTGGGCTATGGCCGTTTACTTTCATAACGCTCTGTATATTTACGGAAGAAAAGCAGAGGAATCCAAATTTTAAATTCAATATAATCAAATTCCGACAAGGTCAAGGTCCGACGGGTTGTGCGCGGCAGTGATAAACACAATCGAAGCTGATTGATGTGAATACGGACAGGGACGTCTTTAAGAGGTGAGAAGAGAACTAATAAACATTAAATAGTAAAATGGATAGTGAAGAATATTCTAACGATGATGGAACAAAAAAAGGAGGATTACCAACAGAGATTGCAAAATATTTGAGAGAAGTAGTAAAACTAAAAGATTGTCTTTTAAAGGTCCTAAACAGAGTGAAAAAAAATATGGATTTGATGTTGAGCATAATGAAGGATGTCGAGCTAGATATGCAAGAAATGAAGGCAGACTAAAGAGAATATATAAAAGAAATAAAAAATTTAAAGAAAGAAGTTAAAAAATTAAAAAAGGAATGTAAAGATTTGGAAGAGGAAAACAATCAGATAAGAAGAAGTATTCCCCAAATAACTTTAAAGCAAGACACTAATTATCTTTGTCCAACAACTAGCGAGTTATGTAACTTTAGAACGATATCTTTGCAAGAGTTAAAAGCAATTATTGTAAATTTAAAAAATAAATCGAGTGTATCCTGTATTAATGCTGAATTCTTAAAAAATACTTTCGATGTTTTGGGATATCCATTACTTAATTTAATCAATACTTCACTACAATTTGGTAGGTTTCCTGATTTGTTTAAAGTGAGTACCATTGTACCTATACCTAAAGTAAAAAATACTGTAAATGCTAATGAATTCCGACCAATTAACATGTTACCCACATGTGAAGAAATTCTTGAAATCGTTGTTCATCGACAAATTGTTGAGTATTTCGAGGACAATGGATTACTTATGGATAGGCAGTCAGGTTTTAGAACACAACATTCTTGTGAAACATCGCTGCAACTTGTCTTAACAGAATGGAGAAATGAACTGGATAGGAATAACGTCGTTATAGCTATTTTCTTGGATCTAAAAAGAGCTTTCAAAACAATTGATAGAGATAGGTTAATAAAAAAGTTATATCAGTATGGTATCAAAGGAACAGTTTTAGACTGGTTTAAAGACTATTTGACAAACAGAACTCAAGTGTTTAGGTATGGCGATGTTGTTTCTAGTCCGAGGGAGTGCTTTCTGGGGGTTCTGCAGGGTAGTGTCCTAGGACCGCTCCTATTTATTATATACATGAATGATATAAACAACGTTTTGAAGAGTAATAATAACAATATTATGAATATTAATTTGTTTGCTGATGATACCTTAATTACAACATGCGGCAATAATATTCCCAAAATGATTAATGTAGTCAACCAAAATCTTGAAAATTTAAGTAAGTGGTTAATTATAAATAGATTAAAATTAAATACTAAAAAAACCAAATGCATGGTAATAGCTACAACCTCTAATCTTAAGAAAATTAAAGATACACCCATTGAAATTAAAATTGAAGGAGATACATTAGAATTAATACATGAAATAAAATATTTAGGAGTTTTAATAGATCGGCATTTAAATTTTGGTAGGCATTTAGAAGTTACAATGAAAAAAATTGCGAAAAAAGTTGCGTTTTTAGCTAGAATAGGAAAGAATTTATCAGTTTGGGCAAAAACATTAATATATAAAACTATAATACAACCGCATTTTGACTATTGTAGTTCAGTATTTCTATTATCGGGAGAGTCGCAAATAAAGAAATTACAGATTTTACAGAATCGCGCTATGAGGGTCATATTACAATGTAATAAATATACGCCAATTAAACTAATGCATGATCAACTATCATTTATACCTGTCGGTGAAAAAAATAAAGAAGAATCTTTTAATACTTTTGTATAAAATAGTAAATGGAATGGCCCCAACATATCTTAAAGATTTCGTAATATGTAATAATGATGTTCATGGACACTACACTCGCGGAATTGATAAATATAGGACAATTACTGTTACTACGAGAAACAGCTGTAAAACTATTTTTACGGAAGGCCTTAAACAATTTAATAATTTGCCAGATGAGATAAGAACTTCGCCAAATTTAAATACATTCAAAAGTAAGTTAAATAAATACAAAATAAATTAACAGTGTATTCCTGGTGTTATATGATGTTTTTATAAATTAATATTGTTTGTTATTTACTGCTTTATTGTGTATTTCCAGTTTGATATAATGTTAACTGTTATTTATTGTTAGGGTATATTTCTTGTTATATTTAATGTTAATTGTTAGTTATGGTTTAAAATAATTTTAATATGTAAATTGTAAGGATAATTTTATTATTGAATGTACAAAGAAATAGCATGGCTAAATATACAACTTTATTATTATTATTATTAAAGAAAGCTGGTTGAAGTAAATTACAACGATAAATAAATACAAAAAGAAAAAAGAACAAATAATGTGGTTTGAGATGACATGAGAATTGATACTGCTGACATAGAAGTGTTAAAAAAGGCTATGGAGAATTTTATAAAAAAGAAATTGAATACTGAAGTAAGAGTTAAAGCAGTCCACAAATTAGGAGTAAAAACATACCTAATAGTATTGAATAATGCAGTGGATAAAGTAAAAATTATGAAAATATTTAAATCAAGGCAAACATGAAACGAGAGAGAAATGCAAAATAAAAAAAGGGTTAAAGCAGGAAAAAAACAAGCTAAGAATAAAACAGTTAAAATTTAGTTTAGTAAATCAACAGTAGATGACAAAATATGGAAGTGGATTAAGGCTACTAAAGAGTTAGAAAAGATGGAACCAAAAAATAAAACAACGGCTGCAGGGAGAGTATATGATGACAAAACGGGCAAACGGAAAGGATAAAGATAAGGAGCAAAGAAGAACTTTAGATACCAAAGGTAGAACAAGGAGAAGGCAGATATAAAGTTACAACTGAACTAAAAGTTGGATCACGAAATATAAGAGGAATAAATGAGCATGGAGCACTAAAGAAATTAATAAGTGGATGTTCATAGTATAAATTTGACGCGGTAGCGCTACAAGACACCAAAAAATTAGTGAACCTGGTATTTGAAATTGAATACATTATTGTTTAAATGTAAAGTAAAAACGAGAATATTGGAGACGGGTTTTATAATACATGAGAGAATAATACGGATGATACTAGAATTCAACCTTATTACGGAAAGATGCCATCTACGATTTAGGGAAAAATAATAGAAAATAGTCTTTATGAATGTTCACGGACCTACTGAAGAGGCAGAAACAGAAGATAAAGAAGATTTCTATAGTTTATTGAACCGAGAGTACAAAGAATTAAAGAATTATGACATAAAAGTAGGTTTAGACGACACAAATGCAAAACTAGGACAAGAAGAATTATTCAGACGTACCATTGGAAGGTTTAGTAAATACAAGCACACACATGGAAATAGTTAATTATTGTCAAATGATAATAAAGAGCACCTATTCTCAGAAGAAGAGAACGTGGAGAGCACCCAATGTGTTGTCTGTGAACCAAATGAGTAGAAATGTATAACTGATATAAGAATCTATAGGGGCCGACTCAGACTCAGAAATGAAAATGAAACCAGAGGTACCGGTAATTAAAAAGTGAAGGAAAAAGAAAAAAGTATACTAAAGGAAAGCCAGATAGGAAAAGAAGAAGAAAGAAAACAGTGTAGTGAAGGATTAACAGAAAAATTAAGAATAAAATGAGACACTAATAATATAGAAATGGAATGAGGAAAATTAAAAAATGAAATGTGGCGAGCGCTCAAAGATGGCGGAGAGGGGAACAACAAAGGCGGAAAATGGTATAATTCAGATTGTAAAGCTGAACAGGAAACAAATAAGACTGATACTGCTTAAAACAGAAACAGAGGAAAGTAAGAAGAAATATAATGAACAAAAGAAGAAAAGAAGGAAAACATCCTACTGGAAAAGAAAAGAAAGTACAATAAAGAACTAACACGGACATAGAAGACAGTTACAAGAATAAAGAAATTAGAAATCTTTATCAAGATATAAAACGCGAGAGATAGAAATACCAAAGTAAACCTGTACTCTACAAAAACTGTAGTGGAGAACTGGTAGGAGGCGATAAAGAAGTAGTAGAATTATGGAAAGATTACCTCAATAAATTATTGAATGGAAAAGAAACAGAGAAAAAGCCCAAGATAGAGGAAACAGCAGAAGGTGAACTCATATATCAAATGGAGGGAAAGGAGAAACCGCCCAAGTCTGAAAGAGATAACAGAAGTAATTAGAAACCTAGAAAATAATAAGAATGTGGGAAAAGATCAAATAACGCCCAAAATGATAAAATATATATGGCTGGGAAGAATCGCTTGTGTAAACGATTTTGTGGCAGTCGAAGTTAATTACCATGGAGATTATTACACTTCCTTCCGGGATTCGTATAAAGTTCTTGTGTGTCGTTATATTTTAATCCTGTTGACGTACCTGCAGCCTACTAGAAGAAATATTAATTTTCATCAGACTAGGTGTTTTTCATACAATCATGTCATGCACGGGTTCTATTGGCTACATCATGGAAGATAGTAATTAAACAGGCCCTCACCTTAGTCTACGCAGAAAATATTGTTGATTATATTTTGTCCGGACGTCCCTATGCTAAAGCGGTGCGTGCCTATACGTTGTCAACAGGATTTACCAAGATTGAGTTTTTCTCATCTTAACCAAAATAACAAAGAAGTTGCTGCTTTGATTGATGATGAAAGAACTTCCAGTATTTTTGACATGTTTAATTATACAGAAATAATAGAAAATTATGGCTTTAAAAGACTTGTAGAAATATGTGAAAATAAGTTAGTAGAGCTTGAGGATAAAAATAAAACTTTAAACTTTGGGTCAATACCAAAAGATTTTATTGCTGCTGAACGGATAGGCGATTGAGACTTACACTTACACCCTACTGAATTAATGATTCATACGATCAAGTCCGCTCGAATTTATTTACAACAGATGAAAGAATTAGAAACGAAAATGGACCTCATCGAGTACAAGAAGTGTACAAAAGCAAATTGTACATCTAGACGAAGAAATCATCTTTTTGCTGGCATTTCCACGGATCAAACTATTGAGAAAACATTAATGAAGGCAATGAGTATCGAAGGGGCCCTTTTAAACGTGGCACAGAAAGCTTTATCTACAAATGAATTGAACGAATTATTTTTGCAAAAGATATCATCGAAGGAATTGAAGAGTTTTGCAACGTGTCTTTTAAAAAACTTATCAGCATGTTGATTCAATAGATGCTCCAATTCAGAGAGACAATATTGATGTACAAAAACTCAAAAAGAATTTTCTTGCAACATAATCCTTTTCTGATATTGATGCTATAATGTCTATTGTAACTGAAATAACTGGTGACGAAGCAATAGATTGCTAAAATGACATGGACATGGATGTTATTGCATTGATGTAAATGGCAGTTAGAAGAACAGTTTGGGGCTATATGTAAACACTATGTGAGACATTTAAGAAATAATTATGGTAAAAATGTTTGTGGTATTTGATGGTTATAATAAGGACTGCACAAAATTGGTTGAAAGACATCGCTGCTCGCAAAAAAAATGCATCAACTAATTTTATATTTGAAGAAGATATGCCTCTCAAAATTGGACAAGGGAGATTTCTTGGAAATAGTAAAAATAAAAACAGACTCATCAATATGTTGAGAAAAAAGATTTTAGAAAATAGCATTATTTCATGCCAAAAAGAAGCTGATGCCGATACGTTTAAACTGCTATTAATATAGAATCAAAAAATGTTCTAATTTCAGAGGATATAGATGTCCTGGTTTCGCTAACAGCCCTGTAGTGTAGTACTGCCAACGGTTCCAAAATGCGAAATACATCGAGACCAGAGTAGATGACAAAAAGAGGCAAACGCTGCGTTACCGGCTTGGAGCAAGAAGAACGCGAGGCAACCCTAACGACGCTATCAACGTAACCCAACGTATTGTTTTTATAAAAAATACTTTTTTCATGCTATATGCTGTAATGTTAGACTAAAACCGCTTTTGCACGTTACAGCAACGCGTGTTGTTTATCAAACTGTGTTTCCCTCAACAGTACAAATTGGCAACGAGTTTACAAAATACATAACCTCACAGAAACAGTTCCACCTTTTAATGTTCACGAGGATCATGAGAACGCGGGAGCCAGATTGACACGTGATTGAAATGATTTGAGAACTTTTCAATTGCAGCAGGGATCACAGACGACGATCAGAAGAAAAGGAAGCAACATTATTACATTGTGCAAGTGAGGAGGTTTTGGATATTTACTGTTTATTTCCTGAACCGACTTTAATTCCCTCTGCAACTTCTTCCGCTTCCAACATAACCCGTCCTAAGTATCAAATTACAAAAATGAAACTCAACAATCATTTCATTCCGAAATCCAATGAAGAATCTGAGACTTTTAAATTTCGTCAAGCAAGGCAAGAACACAATGAAACAATAGAACAATATTATTTAAAATTATTAAAGCTTAGTCTACATTGCAATTTTGCTAACAGAGATAAAAAAAATAAAATCTCAAATAATTCAGTGCACAACTTTTACTAATCTCAGACGGTACGCCATCGCCTTGAAGGAACAATCTTTACTTGATGCATTACTACGAGGGTTGCTATTTATATTTCTGGCCTAACAATGAAAAAACAAGTATTTATGATCGAAACTAGTTTTATTGTTTTTCAAAATATTCTCCATTAATATTGATACACTTTTCCATGCGTTTGAACCAATTTTCGAAGCACTTTTTCCACTCTGTTTGAGGCAGCTCCAAAATATGCGTTTTTAAACAAAAAACGGCTTCTTCTGGTGTTGAAAATTGTTGACCACGCAGTTTGTTTTTGATGTACGGGAATAAAAAGAAGTCATCGGGTGCCAAATCAGGGCTGTATGGTGGATGGCCCATCAACTCGACCTTCTGGCTGGTTAAATATTCAATTGTTTGAGCAGAGGTGTGAGAGCTTGCATTGTCATGATGAAGAATGATTCGCCTCTTCTTTGAAGTTTTCCGAATTTCTCCAATGACTTCTGGCAAACAAATGGTTGTGTACCATTCAGAGTTGACCGTCTTACGTTGCTCTAACGCCACTGTTGCCACATGACCGGTAATGCCAAAGAAACAGGCAACCATTTGCTTCGATGTGCTTCTTCCGCGAACAACTTTTGTTGGATTTGGCTCGTCTTGAAAGACCCACACAGTTGATTGCTGTTTTGTTTCGGGGTCATATGCGTAGATCCATGATTCGTCACCTGTGCAGATGTTATACACAGCCTTTGATGCACGTTTCGCAAATTTTTTCAACATTCCAATGCACCAGTCGACGCGAGCCTTCTTTTGAGCATTGGTCAGGTTATGCGGGATCCAACGGGAACAAATTTTTTTTACGGCCAAATGATCATGTAATATCTTGTTGATGCTAGTCATACTAATGCCCAAAGATGCCTCAATCTCACGGTATGTCACATGACGATCTTGTTTAATCAGTTCACGCACAGCATCGATGCTTTCAGGCACAACGACAGATTTTGGACGGCCTTCACGGATTTCGTCCTGGAGTGAACATCGGCCACGTTTGAATTCATTATACCAGTTTTTTACAGTGCTGTAGGATGGAGCTTCATCGCTATATAATGTATTAAGTTCATTGATGCACTCTTGTCGTGATAATCCACGTCGAAAGTTATGAAAAATAATTGCACGAAAGTGTTCACGGGTCAATTCAATTTTTTATTAGGGAATGCACTTTTCAATTAACTGCAAACAACACTAATCGCACTCAAATGACAAAATGTTGTGGTTGAGGTTATGTTCAACAACGTAAAGTTTACACCGGAAATGTCAGCTGACGCCTGGAAACAGTCAGTGTTGCCAAGGCCAGAATATAAATAGCAACCCTCGTACAACAAGCTAAAACATTACGAAATGACAGAACACAAAGCACAACAAATGGAAACAAAACAAGTGGCTCGAATTCGCACGTCAAATCTATACAAACAAAATAACCAGTCAAAGAACAGTTCAAAGCAACAACGTTCGTGTAAAAAGGGAATCACTACATGTCTAGCACGTAACACATTGTTATGATATGGTTAGCTCTTTTTCTCAGGGTCCTTATTTTTCTTCGTTTGGTTCTTAATTTTTTTTCTTAAAACGCTATTTTCTTGACAATATTAATTTATTTATATTTTACTGTCATTACATTTATCATACAAAAACAAAATTTTCTTTTATACTCTCTTTTTTTATCATTTTCAAATATCACTACATTTTTAATATCATCACATTTAAATTTTTAATATCATCACATTTCCCCTTCATATTAATATAAATTTTAAGCGTTTTATACTATAGCTTAAATTTTGATTAATATTAACTAAAATATACTCAATTGTGAATTCCATTACAATTTGATCTTTGTTTCTTTTACTTGTCTTATGTAATATAATAGATATTGTTTTGTTTCATGATATACATAATCATTTTTTTAATGGTGTTTTATTTTGTGTTTTTATTCTAACCTCAATTATTTGAATTGATGGTCTTGCACTTTGACATTTGGCAAACGTCATTTTGACATTAAGCAACTGTCATTTTTTTAGTTAATTGTCATTTTTGACATTTGTTAATTGCCACTTTGACATTACATTATTTCAACAGAATAACAATTTAAAATTTTATAAGTTTAGTTAGCATTATTAACATTTTATACAGGATTTCTTTTATTGTTTTTTTTTTAACTGAATATTCGGTATTTTCATTTTATTTCACATTTCCTTCCTATTTCTCCCTTATTTTCCTCTATTTTCCAACTAGCATTCATTCATGCTGCATTCATACAAATCATTTTCTACAACTTCTTAAGAAATTGCAAAAATTATTTTCTCTAGTAGTAACGTTTTCTTCATATAACTTAACTCCCTGCCTCATTTATCTACTTCAATATCATATTTTATCTTTACTTATTCATATTAAGGATCATATTTTGACCTTTTCTTTTAATATTATCAATCATATCATTAATTATTTATTATCGTTATTATTATTATTCTACTAACTTCATATTCAAATCTTTATAATTATCATCATTTTAATAATACTTCATTAATAATTATTTAACTCATTATGATTATCTTTAACACATTCATTCAATTCATACCTTCTTGCCAAACCTAATATAAAATGTTCCCTATTCTTCTTTGGTTATTTTTGTCAACATTGGCTTGTAATTTTTACTTTAACATTCTCTTGTAGCATTTATTCTAGTTCTTTGATTTTCTTTCTTTTTCTGTATTTGTAATTTCTTTGTTCCTCTCTGACTCCTGATAGTAAATTCTTTAAATGTTTTTTCATTATCATTTTATACTTTTCCATCCTTATCTTGGATTTACTATCTTTCTTAGATATTTTATACCTAGATCCCTTATTTTTCTTTCTAGTCTTATTTTTAGATTTTCTTTTGACTTTGATCCCCTCCAACCTTTTATTTTCCATTGTCATCTTCATTTTGTTTCTTCTTTCCGCTTTTCTTGCTCTTCTTAGTTTATTCTGCCAATTAATAGTACATTTCAATTTTTCTTTATTATTATTGTTATTTTGATAATTTTTTTCTTTTTTGTAATTATTCTTTATCTTATTTTTAAGATTGGCTTTTCTTATTGGTAAACTGTTAATTCTTTCTTTTGGATTTATTCGTTTGTGGTTTACTGAGAATTTTGCCATATTTTGAATCCCGCTATCTAATATACAATAATGACTTGGTCCATGATTACCTGCTGTAGATTTCTCTTCAACATTTTTGTTTATTTTTTCTAATTCTATTTTCACATTCTGCTGGTAGTTTACTTGTGCTTTTTCTTGCTCCTTAATTTTCTCATTTATATCTGCATCCCTTATTTGTGACATGTTGATAATTTCTTCTTGGTGTCTTTCTATTTTCTTACGCATTTCATTCTGACATTCATCTATCTTAATATTCACCTCTTCTTCTATTTCACCTCTCATGTTTTTAACAATATCATCCCATCTATTCTCATGATCTTCAAATTTTCTTTTAATTTCTTCAAATCTTTTCTCTTGATTATGATTGATTTCTTCAAATCTTTTAGTATTATCTTGTTTAATCTCTTCTAATCTTTTAGTTTGGTCTTCTATTCTTTTAGTTTGGTCTTCAAATCTTTTATCTTGGTCTTGGTTCATTTCTATTAAAATTTTAAGTAAATCTGGTTGTTGTTGTCTTATTTCTTTTTGCTCTTTATCTCCCTTTTCAGCATCTCCCATGGTCTCCTCCATATTTGTACTTTCTTCTTCCATCTGTTCAATTTCAATATTGTCTTCCTCTCTTTTGTCCCTTTTTCTACTATCTACCGATTTACCTCGCTTTGACATCTTTCCACTACCAACAGACAACTAACAAAATGATAATTATGTCTTTTATTTAACTTGCCCTACCACGTTGGGACGCCAATTTTTTATGTTATGATATGGTTAGCTCTTTTTCTCAGGGTCCTTATTTTTCTTCGTTTGGTTCTTAATTTTTTTTTTTATTAAAACGCTATTTTCTTGACAATATTAATTTATTTATATTTTACTGTCATTACATTTATCAAACAAAAACAAAATTTTCTTTTATACTCTCTTTTTTTTATCATTTTCCAATATCACTACATTTTTAATATCATCACATTAAATTTTTAATATCATCACAATATGTAGAATACCATTTTTGTGATAAACAAGATTATTTTTCTAAAGTGTGTATGAAACAACAAAACAACAAAAAGAAGGAAAATCCACGACCTAAAAGAAAAAACAAGTAAATTTAAACACAGACAAAACAAGGGATAGTTCAGATGAACAATCTTTTAGCATTTTTATAAGCAGTATTCAGAATATTCATCGAACAACTATATAGTTGGATGAACAATTTATCGAGTTTTTTGTAGATGCAGGTATGGAAAATTATGGGAAAGTTTAAAGCAAATGTTAAATATAAACATAGTTTTGTCTCAGTAGAAGTTTTTGTTTTTCAAGGGGATTGTGAATGTCTTCTTAGTTGTCAAATAATTAAAGAACTTAATTTAGTGCAATTACCCTTGCATAACACAACACCCAACATGATAACCATGAATCTTGTGCAATTCAACTGTTCAGAACTCTTTAAAGGTTGTTGGAAACCTAACTGAATTAGAAATTGACCTTCATATTGATAAATCGGTGAAGCCCGCAGCTCAAAAACATAGAAGAATACTTTTCCATCTCAGAAAAAAGGTAGAAGAAGAACTCTACTTACTCCTTGGATCTCACCAATATCGTAGTTGTTTCGAAACATCATAACCCAAACAACATACGGATCTGCGTTGATATGAGATGACCAAATAGAGCAATTTTAAGAGAACAGCACATAACACCTACAACTGATGACATAATTGGTTATGTATTTTCTAATGAAGGAATACACCCCGTTCGGAACAAAGTTGTGAACTTAGAACCCTAGCAAAGTTAGAAGTCTACTAAGCATGTTAAACTATGTATCAAAACTTCTGCTAAATCTAGCTAAAAATACTGAACCTTTAAGGGCTCTGACACTAAAAAGAAACATTTTCATTTGAACAAACAAGCATGCTGAAGTGTTCCAGCATTTAAAACAGCAGTTAAGCGATGCTAGAAAGATAGCATATTTTGACATTAAGAAGCACACTCAGTTGTATGTTGATGCCGGACCAACAGGAACAGCTGCGATATTATCTCAAGAATCGAATGACTCCACTGAAATTGTAGCATATGCAAGTCGAACACTGCCAGCTGTTGAACGAAGATACAGCCAGATTAAACGAAAAACTTTAGCTGTAACCTGGTCAATTCAATATTTCCATCTGTATTTGTTACAAAACACTAGATCAGCTCCTAGTGCACGCATTGAAAGATTATGTCTAAGAATCCAGTCATATTAATTTGCGATAGTTCATCGGAAAGGTGAGACCAATCTATCTGATTATTTATCAAGACATCAGTTACACACAAATATTGATGGCAACAGATTAAAGAATGTTCAAATTTTGTCATGAAAAATAACACTCTCAAAGCCATTGGTATTGTTGAAGTCAGAAATGCAACCAGAAATGACAAAACACTCACTTAGTTAATACAAGCAGTAACAGAGAATAAGTCTGAATTGTAGAAACAGCCTGAATTAAAAGCATTTAACAAAATTCAGAATGAACTTATATTGTAGATGCCATATAGATGTTTTGCCACAATCTTTACAATACCGAGAGGTAACATTAGCCTATAAAGGACATTTTGGAATAGTCAAGACCAAACAATTACTTCGAAGCAGTATTTGGTTTCTCAACATAGATCATGCAACCGAAACATATATTAAGAACTGTCTAGCATGTCAATCTATTACTCCAACCAATGCAAGAAATCCAGTTGAGCCAACAGTAATACCAACATCACTTTTTGAACAGGTAGATGTAGATTATGCTGGTCCTTATAATAGAAAATACGTTTTTCTTTTAGTCAATGAATTTTCCAGATATCTAATTGCAGAGACTGTTAATTCCACTGAATTTCACTCTCTTAAACCAATACTTAAAATATTAAAATTTGACAATGGTCCTCCATTCAATGGAAATGAGTTTAAAGAATTTTTATCTGAGTACAACATCAAGCATCAACGAGTAACTCCATTTTGGCCTGAAGCTAATGGTTTGGCTAAAAGATTTGTCAAAACGTTTTAAAGAAAAGTTTAAAATGCCCGAATTTAGAAAGCAAAAATTTGATTCACAAATAAACCAGTTTTTGCTAAACTATCGCAGTACACTACATGCGACAACGGGCAAATCACTCTTTGAAATCGTATTTACAGACAAATTAACAATTTCTTGCCTATGTTACCATAACTAGATATTGATAAAGAAATACAAGAAGTAGATAGACATAACAAACAGAAACAAAAGGAGTATGCAGACAATAAAAGAAGAGGAGAAGAAGATAAATTTAAAATCAATGACCTGGTTTTATGCAAAAATTCAGAAGTCGTGCATTATTTCCCAAATATCACCCAAATCCATACATAATAGATAAAATATGTAAAACTAAAATAATAGCGTCAATGAATGGAAAAAAGGTTCCTTTTTCAAAAAATATCAACCTAGTTCCTCTAAAATCAATCTTCCAAATCAATCCTTTAAACCTAACAATCCTGAAGATAATTATTTCAAGTACAAACCAATTTCGAACAGAAATGATCCTTCTGGTATCTATGAAAACAATAACAAAAAAGTGTAGTTCCACAAGCACTGCAAGCTCCATTAGTAAAAGAATCACAAAGTCTGCAACCATTACATAAAGGGTACCTTACCGAAACTGACATTACTAGCCTAGAAACTGAAAGTGTTTATGAAGGTAGTAATGCCAACGTTTGTGAAACTTCGGACCAATTTTCAGAAAAGGGCCGACCTCCTGCGGATGCTTCTAAGACCTGTTTGACACTACGAAAAATTCTCTGATAAATTTCATAGAAATTACTTTTTAAAAAATTTTTGATCGTTGCAAACGGAGTTTTTACAGAAATTTTTGTAAAAATTTCGTTGAGCAAAAAATTTTTGCATGTTCTAAAAAGTAGAAATTTTGTGCGAGAAAATGCGCACGGAACTTATGAGCACATCGAAGTAAGCTGAGACGGCTGAGACAAGGTGAACAAAAGGTTAAGCAAAACAGCTGTTGCCTAAAACGCGCATGCAAGTTTTGTACAAGCTGCATACAGACTATTTCTTTCTAAATTTTTATTAAATTTTTTATAGTATCATACAGGTCAGCTGCCAGCCCGTCCTCAACAAAGTGAGAAGCCTTCCATTCGCTTGCAGGACTACGGTCTCCTAACAAATGGGTCAGAGGAGGAATGTAGTATGGTACTGTCAGCGGTTCCGAAATGCGAAATACATCTAGACCAGCACAGATGAAAAGAAGAGGCGAGCGCTGTCTTACCGGCTCGGGACAAGAAGAACATTAGGCAACGCAAACGACACTAACACAACGTATTGCTTTTATAAAATATACTTTTGTCATGTTATATGCTGTAATGTTTAAATAAAACCGCTTTTGCATTACAGCAACGAGTATTATTTATCAAACCGTGATTCCCTCAACAGTACAAGCCGTAACACCAAATGATCAAGAAATTTATTTTCAAAAACCAGCAAAGGCTCTGCAAAAAGTTTTTTCATCGAAGTCAGCTTTTTACAATAGAGGTAAAAATAAATTTGGTGAAATCTTTGAAAGAAATAAAGATCTTCAAGACGCTGCTGAAGTGTCTGCAAATGTCAATGAAGATTTGAATAATATTTGTGAAGTTGGAGCAAAATGCGTTCTCGCAGTATATGATGTTAAATATAATAGGTATTGTTAGGTATATGTTTGGTACCCAGTATAAGTTTTGATTAATTAAAAAAAATAAAAGGATATTATTACGTATGTCAATAATGTAATAAGAAAAGAGAGAATAATAAGTTTTTGAAGTTTTATTGTGAAGTCTTGCTGTGTTTATTTTTGCTAATTATAATAAAATAAAATAAAATAAAACAGAAAAGCATTTAATAATATAAAAATATTTAACATATGAGGCGCCTAAAAAACTACAAGATTTAAATGGTTTAAGATATAATTCTTTTATCAAAGCTACAACTAAAAATAGCTGTGTACAATTGGCATCATAAGTATCTACACCTGAAGATGCAATCTTTGAGCAAGTTTGAAAAGAGTATACTAACAAGTACAGTTATGGTTAGAAAATGATATTTCAACCAAAGAATGAGAATGGTAGTAGAATGTTGAGACCAGTGACAATGAATCAGCAAACAGTTTCTGAAAATCTACTCAAAATTATTTTTTGTTCATGTAAGGCGGGATGTGGAGCTGCTTGTGGACGTAAAAAGTATGGATTACCTTGTACTGCTGGTACTGCAGTTTGTTGAGTATTGCACCGCACCAAGAACTTTTTCTTACTGAGTCAGAGAAGTAAAATTTTTGTACGGACTGAGGAGGGGGAGGCACTATTTTTAAACTGAACCAAAGCGGAGGAGTATCACTGTACCATAGAAACATGCGCGGATCGGATTTCATGGTCAGGTCTTTGGGCGAAATTTAGGCCCGTGCAGGGCTTTGTGGCGGAGTGGGTATTGGTCGGCTGCCAATGGATTGGGTTACTGGTTAGTTCTGCTCATCAAGATAATCATCGTTGTTGACACGTGTACTAGTAAAGTATATCTTCTTATTTAATCTAAAAGTGCCGTGTAGGAAATTATAAATTCAGCGAATGAATGCACATTTCTACCAGATAGATGCGTTAAAATGTCTATGAATTTATTTATTAATGTAGGTACTTATTAATTTGAACCAAGGTCTTGAGAAATGTATTATTGGATAGTATATTTTACTCAACTAATAGAAAATGCAATACTTCTATTCTTTTTTTATTTTTACATAATATACAAATAATTTCACAGCGTCAGAATTTAAATATTAATAACAACCAATTTAAAAGATGTATATTGCAAAAAATACTTAAAAATAATTTAAAACATGTTAATCATGGCAAAGAAATTATACAAAGGTACAAATTTACAAATTTAACTTAAAAATACATAATATAATACACCAAATAATAAAACTTACATACTAAACACATGTTTTATTATTAGACGGATGTAAGAGGTATTTCTTTCTTGCATTGTTTCAGATCACTTTTTATAAATGATATACATATTTATAGGAACCAATATAATCTGGCTGATTCTTTCATTGGAATACTATAAATCATTTCTGTGTATGTTCCATGAAAAAATAGCAACCTTTTTTAAAGTGTACATAACATTTGAAAATTGGAAATGTTAATAGAGTTTTAAAAGAAATACCAAATACATAAAAAGCATTGTTACACATAAAAGCATCCCAAAGACATTTACAGTATAGTACTTCCTTGTTTTAGATATTGCACTTTAGTAATACACAACAAAAATGCATTAATTATAATCTTTTATATTTTAAAAATAAAGGAAGGCAATATGCTTTGAAAAATAGAAAATGAATGAAAATAAGAATGTAATAAATAACAAATGAATTATGCAAATTATGCAATTAGAAAAATGATGATTTGATTCGGAGAAGAGTTTTTAGATGTGATCAGTGATATTTCATTTGAATCAAAACAATTCTTTAAAATAATCATTGCATTCTACTAATTTATTAATGCTTTTGTTTGCACAAATCAATTAGGAAACAAATAAAGTTCAAAAAACACATTTTAAACAAAAAGATTTCAAATACTAATGAACCCAAACAAAAGAAAGAAACAAACAAAATCGAAGCAAGAAACTCCGAATGATACAAATTAAATATCACTACCATTATTTTCTTTCTTTAATGTTCATTAAACTCTACAATCAATAATTAATTATTCGTTGGGCAATAAAGTATTTCCAGCACAAGCTGGACCTTGGCTTGGCCAATTGCAAGCGCCCATACTAGGATCAAATGTTAAATGTACAGGACAATTGAAAACGTGTAAAGTAAATCTCTTTTTAGTGCAATCCCATCTACAGGCGTAGAATTTATTACATTGTTCAGGATGTCTAAATAGACCTGCTCTTTGACAATCAATCGTGCCTTGTAGCGTTTCCTGGCGACTTCTCAATCCACCAGGTCCATATCTATCGAATGCATGTTCTGTAAGTGCCTCTTTAACAGCTCCTTTCACAGCAGACTTAACAAGGTTCAATCCTTGATTCACATAATCAACAACTTCCTCGTTTGTAGCACGTGATTCTTCTTCTTTATAAATTGCTACTGTAGGTACAGTTTTTCTCAAAAATACTTCTGGAACTTGCGTTACTGCACTAGAGAAAAGGGCGGATGGAGTTGTTGATGGTCTTGCCCTAACACGTGTTTTTGTAAATGCAGGAGCTGGTGCTGGTAATATAGTATTAGTTGTACTCTTGATAAGGACAGTTGGAGATGGTGTGATATCTACAATTTTCGTAGGTTCATAAACATAGTTCTCTAATACAACTCCGCTTCTAACAGGAATATTTACGTTTTGACTAGTTTTTGGTTTCACAAGATATTCATCAGTATCATAACCATTATCGACACTAACAGTTTCATAAGCTGTAGGAGCTACAACAACTGGTTTTCGGCGTAATGTCAATGTATTAGATGAGCATGTGCATTGTGCTCCTAATTTAGCTGGGAGCAATGGATGGAAATCATTGACCCTGATATAAGTTTTTGGTTTAGATTTTGTTGTAATAACATACTCTTTATTGACTAATTTAGATGGTAAATATTCTCTTGAAGGAGTTGATATTTCAAAAGAATCATCTACATAACTTTTGGGAGAAGTTGAAATTACGGTAGGTCTTAACGTTGAAGTAGCAATACTACTCTGATATAGATTATTGAGAGAACCTAAAGTTGATGGTACAATTGGAACGGCTGTTGTTTGAAGCCTGCTATCATAATAGTTGAATTGTCCGAAAGGTTGTGGTTTACTAGTAAGAACTGCAGCTACCGTTGAAGCATATGTGGGGCTTGGTGTTGATGTATACACGTTGTAGGCATTCAAATCAACCCTAGACCTGCTCTTGGCTTTAGTAAATGGAGCTGGCGTGGAAATATAAATATTGGGCTTTGGAGTCGAATAATAATAATCTTCGACATAAGTTGGAGTTGAAGTATACGTGACTTTTCCTCTTGGTAAATTCTTTCTATTAGTTTGGTATTGCTGCACATATTCTTGGAATGGACGAACTGTTGAAGTTACAATTGGTGTTGAGTATTGTTGAATCACAGCAGGTCCTTCTTCAAATGCAATTGCAGGCTTTAGATAATTATATCCTACTTCTACATTTTGACCAGTCACGTACGCTTTTTTAGCTACAAATGGTTCTTCTCTTACAGGTTGCCTATTGCTGTAATCAATAGTTGAACTTTCATAAACCACGGTTGGTAAAGCTGGTTTTGCATTGATCTTAACGCCAAAATCTCCATCAATAGGTTGTACAGGCACCACCTTTTGTTCAATAATTGGTACTACAGGTGTCGTAACAGCAACTACAGGTTGTACTATTTGTTTCTGTCCAAATGCCAAAACAGGCTTTTGTTGGTTTCTAATACTGAAAGTGGAAAACACTGGCTGGACTGGTTTTACTTCACTTCTGACATAATTATAATCTTCAATTTTACTTCCAACTGAACTCTCGAAGTTATAATTAGATACAACAGGCGTACCAAATTGTTGCTGAGTAGTATATTGAATCTTGTTTGGAATGACCTGTGCTATTGTAGAAACTGGAACTAGTGGTAATGGTTGTAATGGTTTCTCTTCAAATGCTATACTTGGCTTATCATACACATATCCTTCATGTTCAGTTGCACTATTAAAACTATAACTTGATACTACAGCTGGCTGCTTTACTAGCGGCGTTTGTTTAGGATATTCATTTTTAACAAAGCTTTCAAAATTATAATTTGATACAGCGGGAGCTTTAATTATATTCTTATTTATTACGGCTGGCACATGTGATACTACAGTTTGTACTGGTTGAATTGGCACTGTAGCTTTAGAATATTTGTAACCTTCATTATTAGCAACCGAACTAAAACTATAGCTGGATACTACAGCTGGTTGAACTGAAGGAAGTTTCTTCACAATTGTTGGAACAGTAGGTGTAGGAGTTACGTGAATAACAGGCTGTAATGGAATTTGTTTATTGTACACATAGCCTTCATTTTTATTGATATTGTGAATATTGTAACTTGAAACAACAGCTGGTTGTACTGGTTGCACATTTTCTGTAATTATAGGTACTGTAGGGGTAAC
>VTPC01001116.1:21166-34152 GCA_011009095.1 Ignelater luminosus
TGTATTTATAACCTTCCCTGTTATCAGTATTATGGAAACTATAGCTTGAAACAACAGCTGGTTGTACTGGTTGCACATTTTCTGTGATGATAGGTACTGTAGGGGTAACACTAACAATTGGTTGGACTTTCTGTGTATATTTATAATCTCCTCTGTTATCGTTATTGTGGAAACTATAGCTTGAAACAACAGCTGGCTGAATTGGTTGAAGTTTTTCTGTGATGATAGGTACTGTAGGGGTAACACTAACTACTGGTTGAACTTTCTGTGTGTATTTATAATCTCCTCTGTTATCAGTATTGTGGAAGCTAAAACTTGAAACCACAGCTGGTTGTAGTGGCTGAACATTTTCCTTGATTATTGGCACAACCGGTGTAACACTAACAATGGGTTGTACTGGTCTAATTTGACTATAACCTTGATTTTTATCAACAGTTTGGAATCTGTAACTTGATACAACTGCTGGTTGTACTGGTTGAATATTTTGTGTAATTACAGGCACTGTAGGGGTAACACTAACAACGGGTTGTTGCGAATATTTATACCCTCCACGATTATCTGTATTATGGAAGTTAAAGCTTGAGACCACCGCTGGTTGAACTGGTTGAATATTTTGTTTGATTATCGGAACTACTGGTTGAACTGGAACTGAAGGTGTAACACTTACAATCGGCTGGACTGGTTGCACGTGTTTAAAGCTGTTGTCAACATTCTGAATACTGAAACTTGATACCACGGCAGGTTGAACTGGTTGAACTCTTTCTTCAATTATTGGTACTGTAGGCGTAACACTAACAACAGGTTGTAAAAACTGTTTTGTTCCTTTGTATTTAAAATCTGCATTTTGGTAGTTATAACTAGATACAACTGCTGGTTGAACCAGATTGACATTTTGTTTGATTATTGGTGTTACTGGTGTAACGCTTACTAATGGTTGTACTGGTACCTCTTGTTTAGTATAATCTGTTTGGAAACTATAACTAGACACTACTGCTGGTTGGACTGGTTTAAAAGTGTGCTGTAAGATTGGTACGGCTTGCTTGACATTCTGATAACCTTGATTATTGAAGGTATTTTCAAAATTAAAACTAGATACAATTGCTGGTTGCTGGTAAAGTGATTCTTTTATTATTGGGGTAGCTGGCGTTACTCTTACAACTGAATGAACAGGTGAGATTTGTTTGGAGAAGTCGTATCCTTGATTGTGGGTAATATTTTGGAAACTGAAACGTGATACTGTAGCAGGCGATGGTGTTACACTTATGATTGGTTGCACAAAAGACACTGCAGGTCTGGTGTATTCATAACCTTGTTTGGCAACATTTTGACTATTAAAACTAGAAACAGCAACTGAATGAACTTTTTGTTGGGCTATTGGCACAATGGGTGTTACACTAACTATTGGTTGAACGCTTTGAACTGTTGGTTGTACTACCGTCAGAGGTTTCTGATGGGTATTGATGCTAAAACTAGAAACTACTGCTGGTTGCACTGGTTTTACTGTGTGAACTAAACCATCTTCGAAAGCAACTTGAGGCTTGGAGTATACATAACCTTCGTTTGAAGTATGAAGATTATAATCAGATGCCACGGTTGCTGCAGCTGGTATAACACTCACTACGGGTTGGACTAATACTTTTGAACCTTGATGAGTTTGAGCCCTAGCGGTATTTTGGAAGCTGTAACCAGATATGGTAGCTGGTTTTACTCTCTGTTGTACTACAGAAACAGTCGGTGTAACAATAGGTTGAACATTGTGTACAACGGGTACTACAGGAGTAACACTCACAACAGGCTGTACTACGTCTAATGGTTTATATACACTTTTAACACTGAAACTTGAAACGACTCCTGGTTGGACTGGTTCTACTGTGTGAATTGGACTATCTTCAAAAGCAACTTTAGGTTTGGAGTATACATAGCCTTCATTAGAAGTATGAATATTATAATTAGATGCCACAGTTGCTACAGCTGGTGCTGATGGTATAACATCCACTACCGGTTGGACTAATACCTTTGAACCTTGATGAGTCTGAGCCCTAGCGGTATTTTGGAAACTATAACCAGATATGGTAGCTGGTTTTACTCTCTGATGTACTACAGATACCGTCGGTGTGACAATAGGTTGGACATTGTGTACAACAGGTACTACAGGTGTAACACTTACTACAGGCTGTACTACTTCTAATGGCTTCTGTACACTTTTGACACTGAAACTTGAGACGACTGCTGGCTGTACTGGCTGCAAAACTACAGGTTTTGGTGTTACATAATTGTTCGTTATTAAAAGTTGACCGGCTCCTTGTTGTCTATTTAAATTAAGTCTTGTAACTGAAGCAGGTGTTTCATCAAAAGCAACTACGGGTTTTTGATAATGATAACCTTCATGTACAACAGCTTGTCCTGCTAAGTTTATGATTGGTCTAACTGTCGAGCTTTGAACAAAAGATACTACTGGCGTAGTTGGAAGAGCTATTGGTGCTGGTGTGGTTACATAATTGACGTAATTGTGGGTTATGTTTGTAAGACCAGATAAGCCTCTAGACAATGCGAAATCTGCGTCTGATTGTAAAAATACATTACTTGCGCTTGGAGTTACAATCTTATATTGTAATTCCGGTACGTTGGCTACAACTCCAGCATCATAAGTTTCAGAGCCAGATTTTACAACCGGTACTGGTACTGCTGCAACTGCTGGCACTGGCGATGGTGATACAATAGAAACAGCAGAAAGAGAACCTGGTGGTAATGGCGTTACATGCGCAATACCATCGATATTTAAGTTATTTTGAGAAAACTCACTAATAGATTTTCCTCCTGTTCCTACAGCAGAAAATCCTCCTACAATATGAATTCTTCCTATAGGAGCAGCGTTAACTACACCTTTATAGCTGCCTATATTGTTTTGTAGGTTTGCTTGGTGATAACTAGACCCACCAATAGACGATGTCAAAGTTGCTATAGGTTGTTGCAAAGTAACGCCATGATTTACAACATTGGAAGTTTTCAATCCAAAGCCACCATTATCTACTAAATTAACTCCTGACAAATGTATATCATTACTGTGAAGATTTCCTGTCAAAAAGCCAGATCCGTGATGAACATCCAAACCATCTTGTCCAAAATCTACATTTGTTTGGTAAGAAGCACCTTGAACTCCACTGATGACTCCTTGTCTTCCGTGCAAATGTGCATCAGCAGATTTCTGGGCAGTAAACAAAGCTGCACTATTTTGATTTAAAGAATGTCCAAAACCTGCACCTCCAGAAAATAGATTTGATGCTGTATTTACACTCTTACCGGTGCTTAATATACCTAACCCAGCATTAATACCTCCGTGACTTAAACCAAACGATCCTTGCGCAATTCCTGCATTTATTGCACCGTGTGATACAGCATCAATTCTCTGCAAGTTTTCTTGATTGTGAACTAATCCGCTTCCTATATTCGAAACGCTTGAATATATTTTCGCTTGCGGTTGTACTAATGGTCCACTCAGCCCACCTAAACTGACAACACCTAAAGCTCCTAGTCCATCATATGTATTCAGGCGTGCTCCACTAATTGATACGTGATTGTCGTATTCAAAACCTATTGCACCTCCGCTGCCACATCTTGGTACCAACCAAGGCCATTCGCAGACTAATCGGCTTTCATCAAAAACTAGACCGAATGGACAACGAAATTCGTAAGCTGATAGTGGTGATTTTCCATGGTCCAAACAGGCGAAGAACCATCGGCAGTTTTCGGGATCAGCGTAATAACCTACAAATAAAGAATCAATTAGAATTGTAAGAATTATCATTAGGTAGATTAACAGAAAGTTATGATAATCTAAAGTCTTATTAGAAGAAATACAAATTTTATTTTTAGTTTTAAGGAAAATTATGATTTATGAATTAAAGGGCTCAATACTCATCTCTGATCCGCTAATTATATCTAACTTTAAGCGAAGATTTTCTATCATAAACTAGGTTAAGTTCTGAAGTTATGTAAACAGAAGAACGCCAATCAGAAAGTAACCAGATTAGATTCACTGCGGTGAATTCTGCACGACTCCGGCTCTGCTTTTCTCTGTCTCAAATTTTTTTCTTTGCATTCTAGATGGCAGTGGTAATTTCTTTTCTTATATACTTATTTTTTTAATAAGCCATCTGTAACTAAAGAGTACTGCTGTTCCGCAGCTGAAATAAAATTGAAATCGTGGGAACCTCGCATGTGGCAGGCTGTCTATCATACTGATTTGTTAGAGATGAGATTGTAAAGGCTTTTTTTGTTACAAGCATAGTTTGATAATTCTTATGATTTAGGCTTTTGATGATGTTCCAAGTCTCTTTCAGGTGATAATTTTTAATGAGATACTTAGCAGGGCAAAAGAAAAAGTCACTTTCAGGTTAGTCTAGTTTTTTGCTGTTTTTCCTGATATAAGGTGTACTTTTGTGACTTGAGCTTAGTTTCTATTTTACTCATGCTACCATAAAGTCTTAGTAAGTACATTTGAATTTTATTGGGTAGAGAATTCTTGCTGTGGACAGAGCTTTTTTTCTCGGGTTCAAAAAGGGCCACTTTCAATCAGAATTCGGTGCTTTGAAGAAGAGCGCTGTGAACTTCTGAAATCAATAGTGTACATCATTGTACATTATTGTACATATTTACGTTTTGAATGAAAACAGTGGACCGTCCAACCTACAAATTTTTAAAACGATGAAGCATTCTAGAATTCTGTTAATTCACCTCAGAACATGTTCAAACCGAAGTTCGGGTTCTTTCTAAAATAAATCTGGTTCTGGATAAGGTCTTCGGCGAGAGAGGGTTCTTTCATGCTTGATATGGGTTAACTTTATCTAGAGGAGCCGAATTGTATGAGACTTTACTAGGGCGTCGACTTACGACTGAAAGCTACAAGTCACCTAGGGAACCTTCTCCAGAAGATGTGAGATTTGGAAATTGTAAATTTGGGTTTTCAAAACTATAGTGAAGTGATTATTGAGTTAAACAATTTTGTAATTATTAGATTTCTTTTATCTATGTTTAAAGATTTATTATTTTTTAGATATTTAGAAAAAAAACGTACAATTTAGTGATAAAACCAGTTAATATTAAGGCCTAGCTAATCCACTAATGAGATCCAGTTGAAATTGTGGACCAATTTAGTATCTATGTAAGAGAATCCTTTGTTAGGTAAGCCACCCTTTCTGAAAACGTCTGCAATACCTCAGGGAGACTTTGAATATTGCCATTCCCAGTTTGAGATATGCTGTAGTATATTATCTGAAACTAGAGGGTTATAGATTTGTTAAGCATGCTAACTTTAACTGACGTTAGCACTGCATCTTCCATTACAACTATAAAATGAGTTTCCTTCAGATTTCAGAACGTTGAATTTGTACATTGATTTCACGCATGTTACTAAAGCCCCTAAACTCTCAAAATTGCCCTTTTAGATTTAAATTTCAAGCAATACACCTCTAGAAATGTGCAATTAAATTGAGATCAAGATTGAGATTAGTTTTAATCAAAATCTGTTTCCAAGTAGACTATGAACTATGCGTAACGTTATGTTAATTTATTTAATTATTTTGATATAACAAAAACAACCATATTGGTTCAACGAACTGATCTAACCACTGATTATGATAGCTCAAACCGTGATCTATCATTGAATTATAGTTCTTCATTTTAAATAACGCGCTTTTATTGTTGCTGTGACTATCCTTCCTTATGTACTACACCACCGTGAACTAATGTTTGCTTGGAAACCCTACTATCTAATTTTTAGGTTATTCCCTTTGCGGCTTCAACCTGAGTTGCAAAGAATCAGGAACAATTTAAACTTGCAAACAAATTTACAAAAGTTTAATCATCAATGTTATAATTAATGGTGTTTAACGCGAGGCTCAAACCCACAGTTCTAGAATTAAGAGTGTCATGCTCTGCCGATTGGATGCGTTTTTGCAATTATACGAGTTTAGATCAGCTAGTTTGAATTTGTCTTCAGATTTGATTAGTTTTATTATTTTATCTTCCTAAGTCAAGAGTATAATAGATGTTTCTGTATATACAAGAGAAATGAAACCACTGTTCAAAGACATAAAAACTAAGAACGAAATTGGAATGGAAACAGCACATAGAATACTAAGAGCGGATACAGAGATAGAAGTTGGAGAATACGATCAAGAATATGAGTATAACAAAATTAGGATACAAAAACTAAAAAGACCGAAATATATGTAGAAAAGAATATTAGGCAGGAACGGAATACGATTTTAAAAATCTAAAAGAGATGAGAGAAGACTGGAAACTTGAGGAGAGATGGAAAGTTTTTAAGATGATATAGTAGCGTAGTACTCAGTGAAGCAAAGGAGATATGTGGAGTTGGGAAAGTAAGAAAAACTCAAAAGAGAACAACATGGTGGAACAAAGAATATTGGACGTGTGGAAGTAATACTTAACCAAAAAGTTCACAGGAGCTGAAGATGACGAAACACACCTATTTGAAAGTGGTTGATGGAAATGCTTAAAGAGGCATGGAAAAGAAACAAAATTCCTAAAGACTGGAAAGAAAACCTGATAGTTCCCGAAACAGATTGTAAGATTTACAGAGCAATCTGCCTTGCCACAATTAATAAATTATATACACGAATAATAGAAGGAAAACTCCGAAAACTTGTAGAGAATATATTGATGGAAAAACAAGCAACATACAGAGAATGAAGGCAAACATCTGATAGCATATTCATACTAAGAAACTTAATTGAAAAAAAAACGAAGCAGAAGAAGAGTTGTTTGTCACATTTATAGACCTAAAAGCAGCCTTCAATACAGTACAGAGAACTAAGATTTGGAAAGTAATGAGAGAGATGGAATTGCCAGAGAAGATGATTAGAATAGTTAGGAGTGTATACGGCAAAATTCATGGTAGAGTTCTGATAAAAGGGAAAAAATCAGGCTCACTCGAGATGAGAAGAGGAATCAGACAAGAGGATAGTCTCAGCCTATTATTATTCATTCTGATAATGTACAGAATAATGAAAAACGAACGAAAGATTACAAACGACAGTGGGTTGTAAATGCCTAGCACCGGTAAAAGTCAACGGATTGCTCTATGCAGACGACATCGTTTTAATAGCAGATGCAGAAAGAAAGCTGCAAGCTTTGATAGACGTATGGGTGGAAGAGATAGAAAAAATGGAAATGGAAGTGAACATCAGAAAAAGGATTATTAATCAGAAACGCACTGGAATAACTGAAAAGAAACTTAACTTGTAAGAAGCAACCGATTGAAAAAGTCACAGTATACAAATATCTAAGAGTCATTTTCTCAAATAATGGAAAATAGATCAGGAGATAGCTAACGGACTAAGGAAAGCCACTAGAATTTACTACAGTCTAAACCACAGAATATTTGGAAAGAAAGAAATTGGGCAACAAGTGAAACTTTAGGTATTCAACAAGATAACTATTCCAACATTGTTATACGGATGTGAATCCTGGGTAACTACTTACTAGTAAACACGAGAACTCAATAACAGCAGCAGAGATGAAACAGCTAAGGAGAATAACAGGAAAGACAGACCTAGACAGAATAAAGAACGAAGATATCAGATAACTACCAAACCAGGAAACAATAATGCATAAAGTAGCAAAAAAAAGGCTAAATTAGTATGGTCATATAATGAAGATAAACGATGACAGAATAGTAGAAAAGGTATTGGAAGTTAAAGTTGAAAAGAAAAGAAAAAGAGGTAGACCGAGAAAAACATGAATACAACAGATGGCAGAAGCAGGAAAAAGTAAAGGGAAAAACACTGAAAGAGATTAAAGAGATTAAAGAGAGTGGCCGGAAAAACTGGAGGAGATGGGTAGAAAACTAAACAACGAAACTCCGACGACCTGATAGGGCAAAAGGAAGCAAGAGAAGATCTTCATAAGATTCATCACAATTTATCTAATTTTTAGATTTCTTGAATCTGTAACTTTTTTATTTATTCAAGTATTCTTTTGTTAGCTTTGTTTCATACGCTACCTTCATCGATACCTTCTTCATGGCTTTCTTGAAACTTTGATTGTTCTTGATTGTTTATTCTGATTTAATTATTTCTCCCATATTTACTGAATCCTTCAATGTAATATTTTCTTGTACTATACAAGCCTTTTTCTGATCAATCAAAACATTACGGCCTCCTAAAGTCCATTTAATATGTTGATCTATTGAATTTATAATAGTCTAGGTTCTTCTACAATTACTGTTTGACTGATTACAAATTTTATTCCTTTTTAGTATTAACATCAACCTGAAAAGCATTTATTTGCAATATCCTGGCAGCTAACTTTTTATCAGATAAACTTGTTCGATTAACAAATTTTACATTTTATTCGACATAAATGTCTATCTGAAGATTTATGCAATTACCTACTTGAAATATTTCGGCCTTCCAAGATTCTATTAGTTATTCGTTCTCAAACATTGTCATTTAAACTCTGCACCTATTATATCCAGCAGTTGACTTTGGTGTACATCTAAAGGAACAAAGATGAGAATGTTTTGGCTGATAAGTTAAAATCTGCTGATATAGTATTGGCTTTGTGGTAGAAGATCAAAAGATAACTTAAATGGATGAAATATTGTAATTACTAATTAATTAGATGGGGAGTTTTATTCGTCATTTTTCACAATGCGTGACATGATACGATAAAAAAAGTACATGACTAAATACCACTAAAATGATATCTACGAGTGTATTTCAAACACAAAATTATATTTTCAAATATATTAAAAAAACAGTAAACCGCAAATATTCTACACAATAAGTAATGAGGCCATCAAATAAGATAAATATTAATTCCAAATAGAATGTTTTGTGTAGGCATCCAAAGTTACATCTTTTATACTTACTATTTATTTAATACGTTTATGATTTTACCAATGAAAATGATAAAAGTAAAAATTTTCATATGATAAAGTTTCTAAGATACAGTAAGAATTATCTCTCTGTTTAGTCTATTCTTACATTTAATTTTAAAATTTCAATTAGCTCCTTATAAAAAATATACAAAGAATTGTAATTATCTCCATGTTGTTTTATCTTATTTTCTCAATTTCTTATCTCATTGTTTATAAAATTTTAATAATCATCACTATGTGGATTACATTAAATTAAAAAAAAAGTGCTGCGATGGCCGGGAATCGAACCCGGATCAACTGCTTGGAAGGCAACTATGCTGACCATTACACCACCATCGCACCGTTGGAATGTAATGCCTCAGTAAGATTCACGTATTCGAATTTGTAACCATTTTTTGCTAATATCTAATCGCAAGAGAAATTCGGTGAAATAAAATATAAAAACATAATCTGAATAAAATTCAACTACAACAATTTATTAATACAATTAATATTAGATACCGACTACAAAGGTAAACAAATTCTTTCTTTATTAGTTATATAAAATGTTCAAGCATTAAAATGAACAATTTTGATCAATTAATAAAATTGCAAGCTTGCGATAAAATTAATCTCCTCACATTAATTATTAAGAGTACCTTTATAAAGTGAATTTGCTGCAATAACAAGCTCATACTGTTGTCTTCAAGGTATTTTCTTATTTTTCTGTTTTGTTATGTATAAATGTCGATGTTAGAATATTCAGTAAGTTAGTAGTACGTCTGCATAAACTCTAGTTTTTAGTACATATCTTTGCTTTTGCTAAAAGTTTTATAAATAAATGAATGAGAGAATAAAAATTCTCCGTTTTAAATCTCGCAATTACTGACAATTACTCCTTGGTTTTTAAGAAATGATTCAGTTAAAAAAAAATTACTGCGATGGCCGGGAATCGAACCCGGATCAACTGCTTGGAAGGCAACTATGCTGACCATTACACCACCATCGCACTTGCAAATTTGTCCTTCTAATAGAAATCGCCATTTTTCAATGGTATGTCAACCTCTAGACATCCGATGCGACATTGAAAGGCTTAGGTTTGAGTCCTGTTCGAGTTAGAAATTTTTCAAAAACATAAGTAAACGAATGTAAAAATTAAATCCTATTATAACACTTCTAAAGTATCTCTTTGTTCCTAAAACATTAGAAAAATCAGAATAATTTAGCTGTAAATAAGGAAACTAGAAATTCTTTAGAAAACAATCTTTGATATTGAGCCAATTAGTTAGTAGATTTATCATTCAGTATCTAAATATTAATTAATTACCATTTTAGAAAAAATAGAAATTTAAAAAATAAACTGCGATGGCCGGGAATCGAACCCGGATCAACTGCTTGGAAGGCAACTATGCTGACCATTACACCACCATCGCACTTGCAAATTTGTCCTTCTAATAGAAATCGCCATTTTTCAATGGTATGTCAACCTCTAGACATCCGATGCGACATTGAAAGGCTTAGGTTTGAGTCCTGTTCGAGTTAGAAATTTTTCAAAAACATAAGTAAACGAATGTAAAAATTAAATCCTATTATAACACTTCTAAAGTATCTCTTTGTTCCTAAAACATTAGAAAAATCAGAATAATTTAGCTGTAAATAAGGAAACTAGAAATTCTTTAGAAAACAATCTTTGATATTGAGCCAATTAGTTAGTAGATTTATCATTCAGTATCTAAATATTAATTAATTACCATTTTAGAAAAAATAGAAATTTAAAAAATAAACTGCGATGGCCGGGAATCGAACCCGGATCAACTGCTTGGAAGGCAACTATGCTGACCATTACACCACCATCGCACTTGCAAATTTGTCCTTCTAATAGAAATCGCCATTTTTCAATGGTATGTCAACCTCTAGACATCCGATGCGACATTGAAAGGCTTAGGTTTGAGTCCTGTTCGAGTTAGAAATTTTTCAAAAACATAAGTAAACGAATGTAAAAATTAAATCCTATTATAACACTTCTAAAGTATCTCTTTGTTCCTAAAACATTAGAAAAATCAGAATAATTTAGCTGTAAATAAGGAAACTAGAAATTCTTTAGAAAACAATCTTTGATATTGAGCCAATTAGTTAGTAGATTTATCATTCAGTATCTAAATATTAATTAATTACCATTTTAGAAAAAATAGAAATTTAAAAAATAAACTGCGATGGCCGGGAATCGAACCCGGATCAACTGCTTGGAAGGCAACTATGCTGACCATTACACCACCATCGCACTTGCAAATTTGTCCTTCTAATAGAAATCGCCATTTTTCAATGGTATGTCAACCTCTAGACATCCGATGCGACATTGAAAGGCTTAGGTTTGAGTCCTGTTCGAGTTAGAAATTTTTCAAAAACATAAGTAAACGAATGTAAAAATTAAATCCTATTATAACACTTCTAAAGTATCTCTTTGTTCCTAAAACATTAGAAAAATCAGAATAATTTAGCTGTAAATAAGGAAACTAGAAATTCTTTAGAAAACAATCTTTGATATTGAGCCAATTAGTTAGTAGATTTATCATTCAGTATCTAAATATTAATTAATTACCATTTTAGAAAAAATAGAAATTTAAAAAATAAACTGCGATGGCCGGGAATCGAACCCGGATCAACTGCTTGGAAGGCAACTATGCTGACCATTACACCACCATCGCACTTGCAAATTTGTCCTTCTAATAGAAATCGCCATTTTTCAATGGTATGTCAACCTCTAGACATCCGATGCGACATTGAAAGGCTTAGGTTTGAGTCCTGTTCGAGTTAGAAATTTTTCAAAAACATAAGTAAACGAATGTAAAAATTAAATCCTATTATAACACTTCTAAAGTATCTCTTTGTTCCTAAAACATTAGAAAAATCAGAATAATTTAGCTGTAAATAAGGAAACTAGAAATTCTTTAGAAAACAATCTTTGATATTGAGCCAATTAGTTAGTAGATTTATCATTCAGTATCTAAATATTAATTAATTACCATTTTAGAAAAAATAGAAATTTAAAAAATAAACTGCGATGGCCGGGAATCGAACCCGGATCAACTGCTTGGAAGGCAACTATGCTGACCATTACACCACCATCGCAAGTGGATGGTTCTCATTATAGGTAGATGATTCACCATCGCCATTATAAAGTACTAAAGTACAAATTGAATGGTAACAATAGGATTTTGCTAATGTTTGCGTATTACATACTATAATTCAGTAAACTGATATTGAATTATCACAGAGGTGAAAATATGAACAGCCACAGTTGAATTTCAGATTGTAAAAGGTCTAAAATTAATGGTGTTTTAGATTCATCTTCGTCAGAATATCTGAGTCTTAGTGAGAATTACACATTGTTCCTCCCGTTCGTAACAAACTTACAACTCCCAACCAGAATTTTCAAGCGTTATAGCCTTAAAGATAAAAGTCTAAATATTAAACATTCTGCTGTGTTTCAGATGTTTTTAAAATAATTTTACGGTAAAACAAATACAAAGTTCCTCTTGACAGATATACGATAAAATCATCAACATATAATAAGGCGTTGGATTTTTTTCTAAACCCCAATTTAAAAGAACTAACTGTGATTAATGACTGGAAATGAAAAATCAACTCCCATTACCTGTAAAGCAGACTATTATTTCATTTTTGCAAGATAACAAACTCATCTACGGACAGATTCCAAACTTGACAATAACAATGTTTCGTTACGCAAAAAAGAAATAGAATTTATAAAATGAATTGCGATGGCCATCGCAACACAACCAACTTCTTCTTAGATAATTTCATTTATTGAACCCGTCATTAAATATTTTGGAAGAAATGAGAGTTTAAAAAACAAAGTGCGATGGCCGGGAATCGAACCCGGATCAACTGCTTGGAAGGCAACTATGCTGACCATTACACCACCATCGCAACATAACCAACTGCTTCTTATAGAATTTCATTTCTTGAACTCGTCATTAAATATTTTGGAAGAAATAAGAATTTAAAAAGGAAAGTGCGATGGCCGGGAATCGAACCCGGATCAACTGCTTGGAAGGCAACTATGCTGACCATTACACCACCA
>VTPC01001116.1:34162-76075 GCA_011009095.1 Ignelater luminosus
TCGCAACATAACTAACCGCTTCTTAGATAACTTCATTTCTTGAACTCGTCGTTAAATATTTTGGAAGAAATAAGAATTTAAAAAACAAAGTGCGATGGCCGGGAATCGAACCCGGATCAACTGCTTGGAAGGCAACTATGCTGACCATTACACCACCATCGCCGATGAGCTTTGTACTTTCAGTTGTTATTGACCGTCTACAGTTCTTTTAGTTTAATGGCCTACTTGGTTGCATTATACTGTTTGTTATTTTAATTAAATGGATCTGAAAAATTCTTAACTTTAGAAATTGCAATCTAAAAAATTATGTAGAAAAAGTTCAAGTGTTTATTTTTTTTATTCACTGCCGAAGCCGTTATGGCCGTTATATTTAATTCACAGATTTGTTTCATTTAGTTGTTAGTTTTGTTTTTAGATAGTTACTTCTTACGTAATGGCATTTCGTTATATCAGTTTTAATATCTTCAATAAATAAAATAAGTGCAGTTCTGTTGCAATTAATTACAAAACACATATAGAAGAAAGCGGATGAGATAACAAACTAGTTTTTTAGTTCTTTTGTTATATTGACAATGATTGATTGACTAACCTTCTGCGCCAGGACAAACGAATCTTGTTCTAGGAACAGGGGCGATTTCGCTGCTTCCCGAACAAGGTGATGAATAAGGTAGACTTCCTGGCCATACACATACTTCGTATCTGCTATCAAAAGATAAACCAACTGGGCAATCAAATTCAAAAACGTTGTAGTCATCGGCGAGTTGATCAAATTTTACGCAACGGTAAAAGCGACCACAAGAACGGGGATGCACATAATATCCTTGCCGGGCGCATTCGAATTCAGTACGAGTATCCTAAAACAATAAATTTGCTGTTATTTTTAACACTATGATATCGGAATTTAGCTTTGAACTTTACATGCAATGTTACATTTCAAGTTAATAGAAAGTAACTTTTATTATTATTGTAGAAATTCCCTAGATAGGAAACTTGACCACTTCAGGACATCAAAAATGTCACTTGCATTAAAAGTGGGCCATCATGTTTTTTTTATTATATCACCAATATTATTCTGGGTTACATAAACCATTAAAAGGGCACTTAAAAGCTACTTATTATAAAACAACAAACCTGTCGAATGCTGTGAACATTTCCTTCGACATCTATGACTCTTGAAATACGATAAGGAGAAATCTGGATTGTATCCAACGGTCTTGCTGGTGTTTCCATAATTTCTCTTTCGAGGGATTGTAAGACAGCACCACGGGGTGCTCTAGATTGTTTAGAAAGACCAGTGTACGCTGCTTCTAAAAGTGACATTCCACATTTTTTGCCACCGTCGTGAGACACGTCTTTTAAGGCTAATCCTGCTAATCCTCGAACTCGAGTATATTTGGCTTTTATGTCAATACTCGTAGGGTCATCAAAAGCGATCCATGTGTTTTTCCTAAAATAATAATTTCAAAATAAATTAAATTCAACCTTGACTCAAAATTTCTAATTTCTGAACTATAAATACATGTTTTTAATTTCCTTTAAAGCTTTATACAAATAATATAAAATTGTTTGATTTGACCTACATAGAAATTGTAATAGTACAAGGTCGCTGTCTTATTTAGATATTTTCGTGGGATGGTCATTAACATGTAGATAGGAGTAAAAAAACAGGAAATTATAATAATGATCTTTCCCATATTTTTTTTGGTTTATACTAAGTAATATTAGATAGCATGGGTGTGTATCAAATGTATTTATCTTAAAATGATGATTTCTACAAAGTCGTTGTAATTAATATAGCAAGCGGCAATGCTTGACTGCCTTGTAAAAGTCAAGTGTACGCTAATAAGTGCGTTGGCCGATTGTTCATGCATGAAAGATTTAACAATGGATTGTTAAATAGTAATTCATTAGTACATAATAAAAATAAAACCTTTGATGTTGTCGAAAAGTGAATAACGAAAGAAAAAAAACTGACGTCGAGCTTATAATATGTTAGTAAACTATGAATATGAGTATCTAAAATGTAAAGAACAAAAAGAGAATGCACGTTAAAATTATAATTGTGACCTCTTTCGGTACCGTTTGCTAACAAGAATCCAGTAATCGAATAATAGTATAACACTTGCTGCATGTAGATGTTTTTGTATTGCTCATTCGCCCGAGGAAATGGTTGGTGACGGTTATGTCCTTTATATCACTTAACTAACAATTTTATTATATTCCTGTAGGAGAACAAATACTGCTTCTAAGACTTTTGACCAGTCATGGCAAAGCAAAGATCGGAAAAATTGAATGAAGAACAATTAAGGACGAAAGAAATTATCAAAGGCATTATCCAACAGTTTAGTGGATTAATCAGTCTTTTGATATCAACTAGTTGCTTGCCCGTACTATCACATATGCCAACATAAAATGAACGATATTCCCTATTGATCTTATCTGGGACTCTTAAGTTAGAATTTTGAGCACCGTTATAATCCATGCCACTGATTTTGCTGTTGAATCAATATTTTGTCAGATCCACGCTATGGGTGAGACTATGCCTTACTCACTTTTACTCAAAGCAGCTTTTTAATTATTTACCTTTGTCTGCTGAATAATAGTACTATGTATCGTCGGTCTTTTGATTTCAGCCAGCAATTGTCAAAGCCATAAAATTCATTCCAAGGTTTTATAGCATTTAAGGAAAAAATTGTTGTTTACAGTTATAAACTGAAGATAATCTTTTACTGCTCGACATTTTCAGAGTGATGCCCAAAAACCCAATCTAGGCAAATGTCTTTATGGTCCTGAATTTTAATGTTTCAACTCTTTTATGTAGATTGACGTTGAGACATACATGTAACTTAAAAAAGAACCTGAGAACTCTGACCAAATTTGATTATCAATTAAGACAGAAGTCACGGTTACTGATCTTCCGTACTTTAAGTAACTGAATACTGCTAGCCTGCTTTGTTGGCATATTCATTAGAAAATAGTATAGTCATCACTCAAGAAACACAGAATTGTTATCATCGTTTCCTGAATAATGTTTATCCAGACTTAGAATAAATAAATATTCTGAGGACATATGATCACGATCTTGCCTACGTAAGCCTGGACTTAAATTTGCAAACAGAAAGGGCCAACGCCACAAAACCAAAACGATCAAAAAAGTTTCTTAAACTTTTTCTTTCTTGGATAATTGTACAATAAGACTCAAACACACTCTTGTTTGGACGTTGACATTCAGGGTACCCACATTGCTGACATCTTAGGGAACCTTAAATGGTCACTTAATATTATTTCAATTGTACTATCAGAAAGGCCTATCAGCTAAACACTTTATGATCAACCTCTCGTCTTTCCTTATCATGTCGTTTTGCACGATCAAGTTTTTTGTGTTATAGCACATTTGGGCCGTTCGGCACTTTCTACATGTTGGCAAGCTGTTCTAATACATCTGAAGTTTTGAATCTAATTTTTAACTACCTATGTGGTAAGAAAGAGCATCTACCCCAAGCACTTCAACTATGTCTTTGTAGATTTGTGTTGGCGTTAGTTTTTTTTTCTGCGGATATAAAGCTTTACTTTTCTTTTTTTTTTAGGAATCTTATCCAAAGCACTACCTTAAGATTGAATTAAATTAAAGCTATTTAAGCTACAGATGTGCGCTGGCCAAAATTGGTAGATTGATCTAAACACAGTGCCTTATTACAGGCGGTACACTTGTAAATAGCTTTCCGACCTTGCTTTCGTAGACAAACTTGGCATCTTCTTTTTTGTGAATGTAGGTCCATCCGATTGTTCCCTCTACTAGACATCACAATGCAGTCGTTTTGACAATCTACAATTTTTATCTCTCTCTTGCTTGAAGTCTTTTGCAAGCTGTAGAAATAACTCCTTTAGGAATTTGTGGCGTGTTGTTGAATAATCGTTAGCATTAGCTATGTATACCACTTCCGCATTTATTCCACCAACGTAAAGAATACCAAAAAATACGGCTAGTGGCTAACGCCTGCTGTTTCTAGAAACATTGCATAAAGCTGACAATTTGTTCACTACATCAGCGCTTCTCTTGGTTACATTGTAGAAGGTGATCATTTCGGGTTTGTTTTCGATTTGACTACCTTTATCGATTATGTCGTCATGATGCAATGATGAAATTAACAAAACGTTTTTGTTCTTTTTAAGAACATGAGAAAAAAGCGTTACATTTCTTTGAAACCCAAAAACAGTAAACCTTAGTGTCCCATTTCTTCATAATAAAAAGAATGGAGATATCTCTCTTTTGTTTTTTTTATAGTTACTACTGCTGACAGCTGGTGTTCCAAAAGTAAACAATTTATAAATTCTTATGAGGTAAACCAATTGTCGAATGTTATGTTGCATTTCGTACCGGACACTAGAGCTATCATCCTCAATACGATTTTTTCTGGCGTATTGCTCATTTTAAATGGACCGTCGTCGGGTTGCTGCCAATAATATATTTTCATATTTACGGTATAAAAGCAGCGTTCATCGACAAGGGCAAACATTTTTATTCCGTAATTTGCCGGCTTGTTTAGGATGAACTGCCTGAGACTGCAGCGTCCACGAAATGATTCTAATTTTTCGTCCACGGTAAGATACTCCAAAGATGTATAAACAGTTTTGCAGTTTTGTAAACACATCCCTAATTGCGGCCAACTTATCCTACTTATTTATTTCTTCCCGACTATTCAAATAATCAGATCTTAATAATGATACCAAAAAGGAAAATCTTTCTAGAGTCATGGTTTGTCTAAGAAACCTGCCCGGAAATCATTTAAATTCTGAAGATTGAATCTGTTCCTACCAGCAAAGTATAGTCCTATAACAGCCAATATTTCTGTACTACTCGTACTTTTTACTTTATACTGACTACTTTCCCCATATGTTTCAGCTTTTTCTTGAATTTTGATATTGGTGTAACGTACAATATCATTAATAATATTGTGATTTCTAAATTGCCGTTTTACTTTGGGTAAACGAACTATTATATTTTCCGAACGTGTTTTTTTATGAACTTGTTTCGACCGCTTAGATTCTCCGTCTTTTCCAAGAAATATAAGCTTAACATCATCTGTATCAATCGTTTTACTTCCTTCATTATCGTTGTCTATTTCCTGTTCAGTGTCGGAATTATAATCTTCAGTTTCCAACAAGTCCGGCTCACATTCGTCTTCTGATAACTCAATTTCGTCAGCACTGTCACACTCTTCCCATAATTTTAACAATCTCTGTTGTTCAGCTTTGTAATCACCCATTTCTTTTGTCTTAATTTGCAATAAAAACAGTCTAAACAACAAAAACCACTCGGTTATAACACAGTAAAAAATATACTGTCATTCCTCTGATGGAAATCCAGTTGATGTGGAATAAAGTGCCGACACCAAACAAAAGACGATTACAAATTTCATCTCCGCTTGAGGCACTGCTGTTCATTAAAATTAACAATCTTGAGGGTTATTTAAATTCAAATAAAGAAAAGTAATTAATAATGACTGGTTGTTGCTTATTAAACGCGTTTTGGAAACTTAACTCATATTTTTCTGATCTGAGTCCTCAAATTACATGACAGTTATCTGGGTTAACTCAGTTTATTCAAAACCGATTGTGCAGTCACTACAAAATCTGTTTTATAGCAATTTATAAAAAATAATTGTGAAAGTGATGAAGATGACGTCGAGGAAATAGGAAATACACTTGCTCATACAAACTATGCAAAGAATAAAAGATAATAACCAAAAACAAGGCAAAAATAATTATTTCCGACTAGAATTGAAATTCTAACAATTTTAATAACCTCAATATTATAAATTGACGTTTAAACTTGCCAGATTAGACGAAGAACAACAGCGCCTCTAGCGGAGAGAGAGTTGTTATTGAGCTCAATTTCTAATTTTCTCTTTTGTATAGTGTCGGTACTTTATCTCACGTTAACTGGCTTTGGTCTTGTATAGAGTTCCTTTATAATATTGGGCGCGTTTAGCGAACACAACCGTTAACTAATAGTGCTCTTCGGCGCTCAACTTCTTTAGTTTTGATGATTGCCAACCGTTGCCAATTCTCTGAACGTAACCGCTTAATACTCCTACAACGATATACGTTGGCGTTAATCTGAATTTAACCGCACTCAACCTATCTCAGCGAAAAAATAACAGAGCTGACGTGATTTAGCAGCGGTTGTAAGGCAGCGTCTACTTAACAAATTCGTTCAGAGAGTCGCTACCAGTCAGCATACTCAACTGTTGGCAACTTCCAAGTTGCCCAAAAGAAATCTATTTTATTAACATACCAGCTCTAACACTTACAATAGCTACCCAGCAGATGGAGACTCTGGCTATACAGTTTAAAAAATGTTAAAATAAAATCAACCATGGGGTCTCTCAGACCCCTACCAAACTAACGGAAAGATAGTAACGGCAAAGAATCACATATTAGTAGTAGCTACAACAATTTAGATTAGTAGTTTTCAATTTATTACGTGCGAAGCAGTCTGGAGTGTCATAAGTAAAACAGCTGATTATCTTCATTTCATTTTATCACTGTTAGTTTTGCTCCGGAACAGCAACAACCGTGATTATAGAGTATATGTACACGCCTCCTCGATCTTAGATAATAGAAATGACAGAAAATGAAAACGAACAAAGAGAAGAAATTGTCATGCCCGGTAAGAAAAGAAAAGAAAAGAAAGGCCAGGAAAACACTACAAATAACTCACTGCTCCCACTCCCATAAAGGTTTGGTTCATGACATTGTGTTACAGAATCTACAACTAAATCAGGATATCAGCAGAAGGACAAGAAAGAACAGATAATGGTTTATCACATAGAGACAACAGTAGAATTCCTTTTAGGAGGTGCACAGTATTTAGTTTACATAAAACATCTTATTGCACTTCTGCCACAATTTCGTTTGCTGCTACTAGTTTGAGTTGAAATCTAGAGCACTTATCACGCTTAAAATCGAGTCAACTTTTAGCAACTAAAACGGTGTGCAAAGATGAAAGCTTCATCATGAGCACAATGACCAATTAATCATTATAAAGGATTGTCTGCTTTTGTCTTCCCTTTAGGTCTGGTGTTCATTTCAATGGACGTGGAATATTCGTACCCAGGAAAACGTTAAAACAAGCATTTGTTGTTATGTTTAAGTGCATTAGTTCCTTCCAACAGACCTTTTCTAAATTAAATTTTGTTTTAGCTGTATCATCGGGTGGCTACCTTTGAAAATATCAAACAGTTAATGCAGCATGGCGGAACCGTCAGGTTATGTACAAAGTAAGTAATCTTTATACATTATCAATAGTAAGTATGGCAAAAATGTATAATAGTAGTAGCATGGTTATATATTTTGATATTTGTTTTGGTAGTAAACAACGCTAGAAGTTGTTGCCCATCATAATGGACATTGAAACTGAATCGTCAAAGTCGTCACAAAATTGATGTTCA
Source organism: Ignelater luminosus (assembly GCA_011009095.1). Taxonomy (NCBI): domain Eukaryota; kingdom Metazoa; phylum Arthropoda; class Insecta; order Coleoptera; family Elateridae; genus Ignelater; species Ignelater luminosus. The sequence goes on from VTPC01001116.1 coordinate 41,617, forward strand.
TTACAATGACCATTTAATCTGGAGCATCGCAGCATTTTCAAGATGATAAAGATTCCAAAATCCATGTTTTTAAATTTTGTGTAGTCCAGTACAGTTGCATTATTTTGAATAACAATATCCAGTGGCAGAAAAGAGCTTTTGCTTTCGAATTGGGCTTCCAGTCCTGACAGTAGCACAGAGTTATCTGCTCCTATTGAGTATTTCATAGATGTTTCCCAAACAACTTTCTTGAAAATATGGCAGAGAAAACAAATGTCTACTAGCAATAGAAAAGCATAAATGGTTTCAAACCAACAGATTCGTCTGAAATGAAAACTCTGATTGAACTATATCTGACTGTTTTGTTTAAAATTTCCACGAGTAAATATGTACTAGAGTAGTTTTCTGCATGTTGACATATTTATTAAATCCATGACTCGGACAAGATTTTTGCTACTAAGAACATCCCTGCACATGGCAAACAATTTAGAGAAACTTAACGATAATACAGATCGTTTGTATAATGTAAGGCCAACATTTGACTGTGTGGGGAAGCGATGTCTTGAATTAAAAATGGAACAAGAACTTTGTATCGATGAACAAATGGTTTCATTTCGCGCCCAATTGGATATCAAACAGTATGTCAAAGGCAAACTCCATCCATGGGGTGTTAAAATGTTTGTTTAATGTGGAAAACAATGCATAATAACGAAGAATAAGAAGAGGGCCGAAAGCAGCGGTAGTTTTACACCTAGCTAAGAGAATCTAGAAGCAAGGCCATATGTTATTTTTTGATAACTATCTTTCTACGTACAATTTGTTCGAAATTCTATTAGACAAATAATTGTGGCTGAAACAGTACGGGCCCACAAACTTGCTTGCCCTTGCTTACAGACAAATGAGCAATGAAAAAACCGAATGGAGTTTATGACAAAGTTATGAGTAGAGATGGATAAGCAACTATGGTGAAATGGGTAGACAACCCTACTGTTACCTTACCATAAAATTTTGTAAGCGGAAGCAAACAATATCATGTAAAAAGATGAGACAGAAAAGAAAGAAATATATAGAAATACCATGGCCAGAGATTGTAGCTCTATATAATCGCAGTATGGGTGGTGTTAATAAAATAAACCAGCTCCTGAGATTAAATAGAGTAAACATAGAATCTAGAAAATGAACATTACATTTTTCACACTTTTAATTTAGCAGTGGTCAATAGCTGGCTAGAGTACCAAGCTGATGCTTGAAAAACAGCAGGAGTTGCAAAAAAGAATATTCTTGATCTACTGACATTCAAAATGACCATAGCAGGGGCACTGGTAAAAATGGAAAAATCAGCAAATATAAGCAAAGAGGATAGATCCAGGAGTAGTGGGGCCAAAGTTTTCGAAAAAAAAAGTAAAACAGGAAAAGAGAACCGACCACTTATCGGATGATATAAAACAAAAGCAACAGGGTGTAAGAACAATATAACTTCAAAAATAAGACACATGTAATATGTGAAAAAAGTAAAGGTCATGTATGTTTCATAAAAGAGAAGAAACTGTTGCAAAGAGTTTCACACTTAAAACGTTATTATAAAGTTTAATGCTAATGTATTTTTGTCCATCCCAATGGACATTGCGTATTTTTATAAATAAAACCAAAACGAATAAAAATGTTGGTATTTTTTAAAATTTAGATTCATTTCTTTAAGGAAATAAATAAAATTGTTTTTTTACCAAATATTAATTCAGACCTCAAAGGGTGAAATGGACCCTTTTTTCGTATTTTCCAAACTTTGTGGATTTGTAGTATTCATACAGTAACAGTATGTATTTAAGCAGTTTGCTAATCTCGGACTAGTAATAGCAATAAGATAACTTAAATGTAATAGACAAAGTACACAGAGATTAAGAGATTCCACTAAACTATCAAAAATTTTCTCAAAAACTCGATCATCTATGGAGTTGATCAAAATTCAAAAATTACTGAATAAATAGGCTGCTTGACCTGGTATTCTTGAAATTTCTTTTTTATGCGTCTTTTTTTAAGAATTAGCTTAAACGTACTTTCGTGTCTTGTTTTAAGGTAAAGAAGTCTTAGTTCAAAAAGCAGGACATAGGTGTAACCTAGAAATTTGGAAGTCCAAGCGAAGTATATTTCATGTTAGGTCAGCAAGGTGGATCTTTTCAGGAATAGGGTAAAAGGTAAAACAGCAAAGAATATGTAAATGAAGTCGTTAATAAAAAAATTAAACAGAAATACAGAAAAATCTGTTAATGCTGCACGTGCATCGTTGTCTTTGCAAAAGTGTTGTATGTCGAGTTGATAGGACTTCTATTGTTAGATTAGATTTTTTGCTCAGGAGGTTTCAGATGCTTTCCTTTGTAGTTCTCTCGTAGTGTTCATGGATTCATCCTCAATACTCGTTTTACAGTAGGAAGAAAGTTTTGAGTGTGAGTACAAAATACAAAACTGGGCTTATTGGGCGTTGAGTTACAACATATTAAGTTATGTGAGTACAAGCAGGGTACTTAAGAAACGCTTTCCTAATTTTGGATAAGGTGGAAGCTTGAGTTGCAGTATACTTCTACCTATCTAGAGGTTCTGCTTGTCCCAGCGCTACAGCTTTAATTCTTCTCGTGGGATACTAGCTAAAGAGATGCTGATTTATCTGAAACCGAGTTTCTGATTGCACGAGCTAAAACAGGCCAATCTTGAATTCGGACATAATGGAAGACAATATTTTGATAATGACCAGTTTTATTACGGTTAAGGTAATTAATTAATTTATCTATAAGATGTAGAATAAAATAATTATCATATTTTGAAGTGGCGATTTGTTTTGGAGATATAAATGAAAATGGTTTTTTCAAAATACAAACTTGAGCAAATCTTTCTAAACAACTTGCATGATTCTTAATCGTTTCAAGAATTAGCAAACGCACAACCGACGTAGATAAAAAATAACCTTTGTTATAATAAAAAATAGCCCTTCATCATTTTCTATCTGTGTTCATGATCAAACTAAAAACTTATAATGACGAAAATATAAACGTTAAAAAGAGCTTTGAAAAATTAGGTATCACTACTAAGTAATCATATAAAAGGCCTTGGTAAAAACGATCGGGACAACAAAACTGTTTGGTTTTCAATGATTACTCACCTGAAGATGTATGGACCAGCTTGGTCTTGATCCCTTTCCAAAGTCCAGTTTGAACCTCTGCTCATTTTGCTGCATAACTGTTCTCTGGTAATTGACTTGATATCTAATGCAGGACTTCCAGGTGCCGTATAAGCTTCATCTTGAAGGGTGAACTCAAAGGCTTGAACTGGCGAAGTTATTACTAATTTTGATAATGGAGCTCCCATGCCAGTTACTAAATCTACCACGGAATCCTATAAAAAAACAAACGTGTGAATTTATTTATAAAGACACTTAACAATAATTTATAAAACTATAACAGCCACCAGAAATGGTCTTTTTAAGAAATTGGACGTAATTACATTAATCCAAAAGGATGGTCCAGTATTAGAAAACTACCAGGTATGTATACCTTGGACGTTTATTTATAACAATTTTTATTACTACTGATAATGATCTTCCAAGATGATTTATGACAGTGTATTAATTTTATACGGAGATTTTTTTATTTACAAAGCATATCTAACTGCATATTATTGAAATTTATTATTTTATAAAACTAATAAAAATTTAATTTGAATTCTATTCCTCAAATCGCTAATTGTTGATACAAGTCATTCTGCAATTATTCCTATTAGTGCTAAATTGAAACCCTGTAAAAATTAATAAATAAATCTACGGTTTTTATCACGACAGAACATTCCATTTAATCAATTCAATTTTAAACAACCTTTCAACTAACCGTCATCACACATTAATATTTTTAAATGTCCAAAAATCCGTTCGCCTGTGATGAAAGCTTTAACATTTAGTATTTACTTTTATTTCTTCAATTGCATATGCACTACAGGCAATAAATCCATGATAGGCGGAATGATTTTTAAAAACAAGGTCGCTGATCTCATAAATGTATTTACGTGTGTATAGCTGTGTACATTATTATTATTATTATTATTATTATTATTATTTCGCAAGAATATTCAGAAGTGCATTCTTTTTCTCGTTTTCATTAAGACGAGAAAGCAGGAAGGACCCAAGGTGACTTAAATTGCTTATCTGATGAGAACTTTTATTAAAAAATAAATAAATAAATAAATGAGTAAACAGGACATAAAGGGCAATAAACGCGGCTGATCAAAACCAGTTGCGCCCAAAGGTGTTGAACAACAATTGAAATCGAATGTGTAAATTCCAAGTCTTTTACATAATCCGTTTCCTTATATGATGACCTACTACTTTCGTGACGATTAATAATCATGATTGTCGTATGAATTAATAAATGTGTAATCTATATGCACATATACAGTATATTTCTTTTATGTAGGACAGTATTACATGTGCGTTACTCATAATTTGTGATAAAATATTCTGATACAGTATACCCTTACTGTTTACAGACTTATGGTAGAAAGAAACTGTTTAACAATAAATCTGTAGTTTCCTCAATTTGTGTTAAATGCTCATATAACGAAGATGATTTATTCTTATTTGTGCAACATTTTTAACATAAATATCGTTAGTAGTAATTAAATTCTCTCGAATTAGGACATAAATTATATTTTATTCAACTACCACCACTGACAGTGTAAACCTGTAGTCTTGATGTTACCAATATGTTTTTCAATATTTCTCCATAAGGAGGTACTCCTTTATTAGATAACGTTTTAGTGAAAAATAATCTTGAATTAGTCAGAAGATTGTAATTAATTCAATTATTTGATTTCTGTGTTAATCAAAATTATTTTACTTTTGTCAGTGATATTTAGTTTCAAAAGGAGAGTTCACACGATTTTTGCTGACTTCTAAATGAGACTTGGTTTTTACTAATTTGGGTGCACTGATTCCGAAAATCATATTGGTTTTTACTCATCTCGTCGAAATTTAGCTCTATACCATATTCTGATTTTTGAAGAATCACTAAAAGCGACCAAGTTGTTGATAACTGATATACAATAAATAAGGTTAAGGGGGTAAATTTCCTTTTGTATCACTTTCTTTTGTATTGTCTGTTGTGGCAATCCCTTTGAATATTCCAACAATAGTCGGCCAGCATATGAGTATCCCATTGTCCTTGGTACCGATCTTCCAGTTTTTAAATCTTGATTAAATCTTTCGCCCTGCTCATCGCTTACAGCACCTAAATTCTCGAGAAATCTGTCAGGATGACTGTTCGAAAAATGAAGCGTTATACTCATGTTGCAACCTGGCGGTGAAAACTTTCAAGCATTGTTTCCACTAAATTTTTATAATTGCACACTTTTTCGTTTCCAAGAAAGCTGTTGGCAACCATCGTGAACGAAGTCTAGGCCTTTTTCTCAATTTCATTTATAGTGTTGATGAAATTTGGGTCTCTCACTTGAAAATCCAAAGCTGTAACGTGCTGCTTCATAAGACCTAGTTTGATGTGGAGAGGTGGAAAACTGATTTTTTTCTCTGTCCACTAATGGTTGGCTTATAACATTATTTTCTCCAACGTCTAAGGACATTCTAAGAGACCAATGTTTTTGACTCCAGTGTTGGTTTCCTGCTCGACTATCCCAGAGGCAAATAAAACACGGGAACTTTGTGTATCCTCTTTGAAATCCAAGTAGAAAATTTACCATTTTGAGATCCACGCAGATGATCCAGTTATACTTTGTATATTTAAAAAAATTCAAAACATTTTTAATGTCTTTGTATGTTTCTCTTGAGTGGACTGAATAACCAATAGGAATTGAACCACACACATTCCCATTGTGTAGCAAGACACACTTGAGACTTCTGCTTGTACTGTCTATAAATAAACGCCACTGATTTGGGTGATATTGTTTAACTCCCATTTCACTTAGCAATCCTGGCACATTATTACAATAAACAAGCCCACATTCGTGTTTAAAATATTGTACAAGATTACTTTTCCTGCTACGATAAAAAGTTATCTTCGTATCTTTCCCCAGTAAGTTTTTTTCATTTAATCTTGAAGCTACCAGTTCCGATGGTTTCTTTGATAAACCCAAATCTCTTACTAGGTCGTTCAATTCCGCTTGCGTGACACGTTAAATTCCAGATTTAAAAATTAGATCTTTATTGTCGAGATAACATTCAGGTCTTGCTCCTCAAAAACGTCTGGCATATCCTGATCGTCCTGATCCTCAAGTGAAGGAAGCTCGTTAAAAACTGGCCCAGATATTTTATCGGAATGAGGCACTGGTCAAATAGCTAAGCCGAGATTTGGATACACAATTTTGTTCTTATTTTTCTTATTATAACCCGAAACCTGAACTAAACAAAAAAAACAGTCATCGACATGGTTTTTAGGTTCACGCCAGATCATTGGAAACCAAAGGCTAATTTTTGGCGTATTCCCTTGCTCCACTGTCGTAACTTTTCCACGTACTGTTTACACGTTTTATGAGAAACCCACAACTTGTCTTGATCTCCAAGTTCCACGCCAAAATAAGCCAAGTATAACTTCTTCACTAAATCAATGATGTCTGTCTTTTTAGTAGGAACAATGAAGCTTCCAGAAACGCAGCAGAAATAATCGGCACTATTGACACATTTTCGAGTAGTAGTAGACATCATGCATATATTGTCTTCACTGCGATTACAATGTGTAGGAAGCCAACGAATAAAAATTACACGATAGCCTAAGAGCTCACCATTGTCACTAGGAGTTTTATCCAATGCTAAAGATACAACACACAATATTAGAAAAACGGAAATTTACAAATTAAACTGCCCATTTTGCAACTTTGGAAACATTGGCCAAACTCTTGGGAATTTTAATGTTAGCTGCAAAGAACATGTATACGCTATTACAGACTCAAACATCCAGACAAATTCAATTATACAAAGCACCTAATAGAACATAACCCTACGACAACAAACAACCACTTTACATTTTTAAACTTTTGCAATAATACACAAAAACTAGATGTCTTGGAAACGTTTGAACTTTACAAACACAAGGTACAGTCAACTCGTAAAGTAATTTCGTAAAATGTTTTATATTTCAGCGCTTAATTTCTTATTTAATGGGAAATTCTGCATTTTATAAAGAGTAATCGATTAACCAAGATCAGTTTATCAACTTAGTACTTACGCACAAAAACATTGTCATGAATTGGCACGTTAAATATCAAAATGTAAATCATTTTGTGACATTACTTTATGAGTTGACTGTACTTTTAATGAATTGCAGATTCACCCTATAAAATCACCGTAGTTACTAGTGTTGGATACCACAGAGGATAAAAATTCTTTGTTGCATTTAAATCAAGTTAGCTGTTTATCAACTTGTTTATTTATGCCTTTGGTAAATATCGAAACGCATTGGACAAATAAATTTGAGGTTATAAGTGGAACAGTGTTTTTTTGTACATTATTATAATATATCATTACCATTAGCCAAAAGAATTTTTGTATTGCCTTCAAAACAAATTTCAAACTCAACAGAAAGCAAAGTAAAAACGTACGAGGGTGGTCTGAAAAATTTCCGACCTCAACGTGAAGATGGCAGCACTCGTAAATAAAAGCTACTGAATTTCGTTGTTCATCTGTTGACAGTTACTCACCAAAGTTTCAGCCATTTTGGACGTGCAGTTTTTATGTAACAGTCGTTTGAGTGAGTTGACGTGAGTTTTTTTGACAAAATCGAGTATCGAGCTGTCATTAAATATTTGTTTTTGAAAGGCAATACGCCTTCGCAAATAAAAGATGAGTTGGATTCTGTGTATGGGGACTCTGCACCATCATTTACCACAGTGAAATTTTGGGCTGCTGAATTTAAACGTGGCCGTAAGAGCTTGGGAGACGATGAACGTTCGGGACGTCCAAAAACTGCAACTACCGACGAAAACATCGCCAAAGTTCACCAAATGGTGCTAGACGACCGTCGAATTAAAGTGAGAGAGATAGCAGAGGTTATGAACATGTCAAAAGAACGTGTTTGTCACATATTAAATCAACATTTAGGCATGAGAAAGCTGTCCGCGCGTTGGGTGCTGCGTTTGCTCACGTTAGACCAAAAACGTGTTTGAATGAATATTTCCAACGCTCTTTTGGCGCAGTTTAGGCGAAACAAATCCGAGTTTTGGCGTCGATTAATTACTGTAGATGAAACTTGGATACACCATTATACGCCCGAAACAAAAATACAGTCCAAACAGTGGACTGCAAAGGGGGAACCGGCTCCAAAAAAAAGCAAAAACTGTTTTTTCGGCTGGGAAAGTGATGGCGACTGTTTTTTGGGATAGTCATGGAGTTATTTTAATCGATTATCTTCAAAAAGGAAAAACCATTACAGGAGCATACTATGCATCATTACTTGACAAGCTGAAGGCAGAACTTGCGAAAAAACGGCCGCATTTGAAGAAAAAGAAAATCCTGTTTCACCAAGACAACGCACCGTCTCACACCTCAGCGGTTGCCATGGCGAAAATCCACGAATTACGGTTTGAACTGCTTGACCATCCGCCTTACTCACCAGATCTAGCCCCAAGCGACTTCTTTTTGTTCCCTCATCTAAAAATTGCGCTCGGAGGACAAAGATTTTCGTCAAATGAAGAGGCAATCACCTTCATGAACAATTATTTTGCAGAGAAAAATGGCGAGTACTATTTGGACGGGTTACAGAGATGGGAGCATCGCTGGAAGAAGTGTGTAGAGTTACAAGGCGACTATGTTGAAAAATAAAAAAAAATTTTCAGAAAAAATGTCTTGTATCTTTGTTAGGTCGGAAACTTTTCAGACCACCCTCGTATATGTTGCTTTGCAATTTTTTCAAATTGTATTATCCACTTTCTGCCGCTCTTTAAATTTTAAAACGGCAATTATAATTTATTCTTCAACTTTTTTTTTATACTTTTTAAACACATAATTCTTATTACGGTAATAATTTAAACATTAATCAAGGTAAGAAGTACCATTTAATGGACTTGAGCGGAATTCAAATAAAAAGGTTGAGACACCCACGCCACGGAAACCTTCGCATGAATATCTTACAAGTTTGTAAATTGTCTTAAAATGAACTATAATTATGCAATTAAATTTGTATCTTGTGCAACAGTTATTTCTTTATTATTATTTTAAACCTGACGTTTTATTATAATTATGAATACACCCGCATTCACGCAGCAACCCGGATTTAGTAAAAAGAAATTGGCTGCCGTAGGCGTTTTAATAAATTTCTATAAACGGCGTAAGTTAATGTCTATAAGACTAAATTAGGTAAATCCGCTTTTTAATAACGATAATGTTAATTTATTAATTATACTTGTTAACACTTCTCTTTACTTTAATGGTAATTGTTTGTGGGATATTATTAATATTAACATTTTTTATAATGAACATGTAAATTTATACTGTGATTAAATTCGATCTGTTTAAAAGCAAAAAATTGACAGAAAACAATTTATTTTAAGATAAGACATGTCAGTTTAACGATAGGTAAATATCATACGAGATAATTTGTTAAATTGTATAGTTAGTACCGTAAAATATAACATTTAAAAATAGCTAGGTAATTGGCGGTTGCCCTTCTAGAATTTCTATACTTTGGAAGTAGAATCGTAACCTTAAACTTCTAATAAATCAGATAGACTTGCACAGATAAAGCTTTTGATAGGAACTAAAATTCACAGCATGCCAATACTTTCTATGCAAAGTTAACAAAGATCATTATCTATTTCTTTATATTATTGCTTTATAACTAATTGGTCATATTTAATCGTTGATAATTGTGAAAGCATTATGCCCTTCCATATTCATCAATGATCCATTTGACATCAACAGTAGTTTTTCTTGTGTCTCCTATGTCGAAGTAAATTATTATTTTACTGCATCTAGAAGAATTCACGCACAACTAGGTAGTCTCATTGCAGCAGTCACCACGTTTATTTCATTAACACAGTTTATAGCTTGCAAAATGGTTGAACACCAATGAATTAAATTTTTGTCTATCCCTTTATTTCAGTTGTAATATCCGCAGTAGAGGCCTGCACGGGTCGGGTTTACTAGTTGGGTCTACGTGGCCCGGGTTGAAGCTCGAGTTTAAAAAAAGTTTAAAAATCTATCGGGCTTTTCGGGCCTCTCGGCTCGTTCGGTCTTGCTGGACTAGTCGAATTGTTGGAGACTGACGGACCTCTCGGGCCTGTCGGGCTTTTAAACTTCTCGGCTCTTTGGACTTTTTAAGTCTGTCGGGCTATTTGGAACTCTCGGGCCGTTTGGAGCTCTCGGGCCTGTCGGGATGTTCGGGCCTGTCGGACCTTTTAGACCGTTAGGGTCCCAGGCATTTCGGACTTCTCGGCCCTTCTGGATCCACCGTCGAGTCGTTCTGGCCTCTCGGACCCTTTGGCCCTGTCGGGCCAATCAAGAATTTATCAGGGTTTTTCCGGGTCGCGTCAAGTGTGTCCCCAGTCTGGTCGGAACGGCCCTGATCTAGAAACTCAATCCCTATAGGAATCCGCATTATTAACAAATCCTCTTAATGTACCCATTCACGTGGTTTTTGGTTTCCATGCACTGTTTGATGACGTCGATTTTGAGTCCTAGTTTCTTATAAAAGTCTTTCTGGTCTATTTTTTATTTCTTTTCTGGCATTTTTTGTTTTAACATTAATTTTCACTTTTCGAATGACTTGTTATCGGCAATGTGGAGGATGGATTCCATGAATTTAATTTGTAGATTGTAAAGTTACTTTAAGATTTCATAGTATTTTGATAAGTTTGCAAACATACTCAGTTTTTTTTAGTTCATGATTCTCTCTATAGGTTTTATCACTGATCGATTTCAGACTTTTTTCTTTTTCTTGCGATTTCATTTTGCGTGGTTTTCTAGAGTATTAAAATTGGATGGGTCTGCAAAAATTTGTTGAAGAAGGTCTTGAATTGTTCTCGTGCATCAAAGCTTTGTTTTCTTTTTGATGTAAGTGAAGAGAAACCAGGAATGTCAGGAATATATTTGCATCTGAGGCATTTGCTTTTTCAAAGGTTTGATTTGTATTTTACCTCTACATCTGTAGGATAACATTCCTTCTTTGAAAGCAACACCTTAATAGTAAGGTGGAAGGATATTATGACCCTCTACTTTGGTTGTTCTTCTTCATACTAAAACTTTGATAGAAAAGCATCCAGAATCAAAGCCAAATCTTATTAGCGACTGCAGTAATGTTTTCCCCAGAAATGTTGTCATGTAGACTTTTACCTGTTTTTCGTTTTGTTCGTTAGTCATTAGCTTCATGATTTCTTCTATTTGTTGATGTAATTAAAAATTCACTGGATCATTAGGACCTTATGTCAACTTGAAGCTCGCTGGGACACACTAGGTGATGACCGATTAACTTTCAAAATATAGATAAAAATGCTCTTTATCTTCGAATGGTCTATACGATATAATTAAAAACTTTACAATTTATCTACTACACTGATTAAAAGAGTTTTTGGTTCTTGAACAAAACTAAGTAATCCTTATGTTAGTGATAACTATAGAAACATTAATCATATTCCGTAAATGTGCGAACGATCCGGGCAGTTTTTGTTTCGTTTGTGGAAAGTTTACTGCTAAACACCAAAAATGATGTTTTACTGCGCTAATAAGGAGAGTTTATCGTCTGTACTTTGCATGTCAAGTTGGAGATCAAGATAAGCAATGAGCACCGCTGTGTTTCTTGTGCAAATCGCCTTCGACGGTAGATAAAAGGTTCGCAGTACCTATGATATGGAGGGAACAGAAGGATCATCTAACCGATTGTTACTTCCGCATAACAAAGATAGCAGGCTTCTCTGCAAAAAATAAAAAATCTGTTGTGTATCCTAATTTAACGTGGACGATAAGACCCGTTGGCCATTGTACTGATTTTCCAGTTCCTGTGCCACCAGAAGCATTTGAAGGATCAGATAAAGAAAATGTCGACATTGTTTCTAGCAATGATTCAGAGTTTATTCCTCCAGTCCCACCGAGCCACATTTGATCACACAGGCACAACTAAACTATTTAGTTTGTGATTTGAACTTAAGCAAAAGCAAAGCCGAGTTGCTTGTCTCCCGATTGAAAAGTTGGAATTTATTAGAACACAGTACTAAAATTAGTTATTTCCGCAACCGCGAAAAGAAGTTTTCTGAGTTTTATTCTATGGACGACTGCAGTGTTGTTGACGGTTTGATGAAAACCCTTGAACGTAAATACAAACCAGAAGAATGGGGACTGTTCATTGACGCATCTAAGTTTAGTTTGAAAGCAGTTCTATTGCACAATGGCAATGCATTGCCTTCAGTTCCCATATCATATTCAGTTTACCTAAAGGAATCTTAAGAAACTATGAAATGTCTTTTAACGAGCGTAGACTATAAACGATACGAGTAGAAAATTTGTGGAGATTTGAAAATTATAGCTGTGTTATTAGGAATGCAACTGGGATTTACAAAATACAGTTGCTTTTTGTACGGGTGGGCCAGTCGTGCTAAATCGCAGCATTATATTGTGAGAAGTTGGCCAAGTAGGGAGATAGTTGTGGGAGAAAAAACTATTTTACATAAAAGCCTTGTAGATAGAAACAATATCTATTTGCCCCCTTTGCATATAAAGTTAAGGCTGATAAAGAATTTTTTAAAAGGTATGGACCGTGGCGAAAGAGGTTTTTAGTATATAAAAGAAAAATTTTCAAAAATCAGTGAAGCTAAGATAATGGAAGGCTTATTTGTGGGTCCTCAAATTCGGCAATTAATGAATGACAGCGGTTTCGATGCGGTTGTACAAGGAAAAGAAAAGGTGGCGTAGAATTGTTTCAAATCTGTTGTAAAGGGCTTTCTGGGCAACAACAAGGCGGAAAATTTCAAAAACCTCGTCGACGAAATGTTGATAGCTTAGCGTAAAATTATTTACATTATCATTTGGATTTTTTCCCAGACAATTGGGAGCTGTAAGTGATGAGCATGGGAAGCGTTTCCACCAAGACCGTTCAACGTTGGAAAACCGGTATCAGGGAAGATGGAATTCGGACATGTTGGGTGATTACTCTTGGTTACTGATTAGAGAAGACCCTAATACATCATTACACAAAAGAAAACTGTCAAATAAAGTATTTTAATGGGTTTTATGTACATTTTGTAATATAAAATGCATCTAATTATGCTTTAGCGGTTTATTTCGAAACAAAATTATGTTTTTCTCGAAAACTATACGTGCTAGGGAAAAACCAAAACAGATTTGGATTCAGCATGAAAAAATGATTCAAGATCATTACTATTTGTAACTAGGAACCAGAAAAAAGTTTCAGTTTGTTAATCAGTGTAATCGACCAGCGATAAATATTTGCTAGCGCTTCTGTTTATGTAGAAATATAAATAATAAAAAAGCAAATAACCAAAATTCACAAAAATAAATATCATGTACATTGTGTTCATTATCTGTTATACGCTGCGTGTTGCCATGAAAAATTATTAAACTGATTGAGTAATCGATAGCTAATTTGAATATTTAGCTTTCATTCGTTATGTCTACAATTAAAATTCAAATGGAATTTCTACATTATTGACAGACATCTGTAATTACATCAAGCATAGCTTTCCCATCATGGTGTTGATTCACGGAAAAATGTTGGAACTTAGCCAAGAGAACTCCTTACTTAATATTCCTAATAAAACTCACCTGCAATAAAATAAAATAGAAACCAGAATAATAAAAATTCACAAGCATCTCTTCGAGAACAGGTCAGTAATAAATATTAATGATAACAGTAATCTAATAACAAAGAAAATATTTCTAGTACATAATATCACTAGTACTATTAACACGATTTTCCAATACTATTTCAGTAAAATACGAGTAAATGTGAGTTAGGGTGCAGTCTTTATAAAATATTAATAAATAAAACATAAATAGTTGTAAATGTTGTATGAAACCTATTTAAATGGGAGATTGCTTAAAACCAATTTTTTAAAAAAGAACATAACATTAGTAAAATTTGTATGTATTTAATCTATCGATTTCGCAAAAAAGTGAACAGCATATCTTCGAGTTGCATAATAAAACGTCCATAAAAAATGTATGCTCCTTTTTTTAATACATAAGTTAAGGTCGTGATCTTTGCGTATAATAGTATATTCGGTCAGTGGCCGAATTCTATAATATTAATTTGAATGCTTAATTTTGTTTTATGATTCATCTCTTATACAATCATCAACAAAATTTGCATTCTTCAATTATTTACATAAATAATTTTCTCTACAACATTCTTTTTATAATAGATTATTATGCTTATCTCCCTGTAATTTAGAGTCTTTATTACTGAAAATTAGCACCATTTCTATTTTATAATACTTTATTTTCAGAGCTTCCACAAAATTATACTGTTAGTACCAAAATACGCGATTTATTAGCTCGGAATATAATGTTTCAGATACCATAACGACCTATAAAACAGTTTTTATTGTTATTTTAGTCTACCACCATCAAAATATTTTATTTGTTTTGAAACTTCTCTAACTACGAAATCGATGGCATCAAGGTGCCAATTTTAGGAAACCTGTATAGTACAACGGTATTATAAAGAACAGTTTCTTCGAGTTCACTAAGTTCAATTTTTTCTAAAAGGCATTAAACGTGTTTAGCAGTCGTTTTTGTAAATTAAGCCTAAAACTCTGATTAGCACAGGAACTACCGCAACTTTCATTTTCTACATTCTGCTGATTTCTATTGAGCACTTTATTATTTTCTCAGTTTCCTTTGTGATCGAATCTTTATTTGCTACTTAGACCAATTGCATCTATCAGTAGACACTCCTCTTTTTGCTTGTTTTTAATTACCATATCAAGTTTATTCGCGAATATCGTCTGTCCGTATGTATCTGCTGATTGTAGATGGTTGTGTACAGTCCCTATTTCTGGTCAGGGCAAGCCCTAGCTTCTTCCAATTTATTTCAAGCATGAAGCTCACTTTTTCAATAAATAGCTATTGACAAATAGTTGTTTTTGATCTGCTACTATGGTCTGCACATGGAAAAATCTATGTGCTCTTTTTCAGACGCAGAAAGTACACTTTGGCTTTTTTAAGTATTTATTTATAGCATGTATTCCATACTTCATATTATGAAGCTCAGTTTTGGTTATCCCGACGCGACGCCGAATGACGGCACAATTCTGAGTTTACCATTTGCATCAGTTTTATTTCTAACTTGCTCATTGGGGTCTCCCCGTTCAGTTTCAAATTAGACAATTTGGGGAGGGGAGAACATTTGAGTTTCAAATATTCGTGAATTACTGTAGCGCGACATAAACAGCAGAGTCCCTTCTTTCTTGAAGGCCCTGTATATATCAGTCAGTGGTTATAGTTTACAAACATGGAAAAGCAAAGTTGAGACGTTGTCTATATGCTCGCGTTTTTTGTTACTTGGGTGTCACTTAAGCTGTAAATCGAATACGGATAGGGGTCTGGCTCGAGCTCTAAGCAACTTTTCGCTAAGGTTCGAAATTCTCGACATACTTAAAGACCATTCCTGAATGCTCTAAACAAAGAGGACGTCTGGCATGGCAACACTATCGACCAGGCGCTGCACAGTAGTATGTCTGTCTTAAGCTGTGAAACGTGTGTTCAAGAATTTTCGCTTTACGATAGCCCAGTTTTTCTTTATACCTTCAGCTCAGGGCAGTTGGACAAGTTGAATCTGAATTATTGTAGTGAGCTAAGGCCAATTTTCACCAAAAAAAAGAGCAAATACTTTCTGGGTTTTCACAAACGGTTTAATTCGTGCTTCTAGACACCCCTTTTTGTAGACATTTTGATTGATTGTACCTTTCGTGATAAAAGCGGTAGTTTTATGGTCATACATATAGATTCCTTGCCAGACAAAGCAGTTGACTTTCCTCCATCGGAATCTGATGAAAAATTCTAGACAATGCTTATGCGAGAA
This sequence comes from Ignelater luminosus, assembly GCA_011009095.1. Classification (NCBI taxonomy): domain Eukaryota; kingdom Metazoa; phylum Arthropoda; class Insecta; order Coleoptera; family Elateridae; genus Ignelater; species Ignelater luminosus. Next base: position 57,612 of record VTPC01001116.1, read on the forward strand.
ATCCGTCTTGACGTAGGTCTCGTCATTCAATAAGACACAGTCAGACTCCCTGAGAAAGTCGACGTATAGCTTCTTCGCTTGGGTCTCTGTCCAATGTTTTTGTCTAGCATTCCGCAATGGAGCTGACTGGATTTTATAGTTTTGAAATCCCAATTGATTTTAATTTATTGATATTCCAACTGTTTTTTGACCTTTTGGAACAGTGAATGGAAGCAGCTCAGCTTTTTGATCACTCTCGAACAGCAATGTTAAGGTTTAAGGTAAACTGTGCTTTGACGTCTTGAGCTATCAGGTTGGTTTATTCTTACTACCCGATTGTGACGCTTTTGGAGTGCTGAAACGTTTCTTGAACTTCCGAATAACGTCCGTAATAGTCAAATAAATGGTATATCCCAGCTCTTAGGCGATGAAACCAGATTTTATATATCTTTGTGTAATACATTGTCACGGCAAAGTTTTTAGGTCCCCTGACACGCTCGCGGTTCGTTCCCCTTTAAACACATACGGGTAAAACTGAATGTGTACACGAAATTCTTAAATAAACAAGTAGAAACGAGTTTGACACGAACAAAATCAAAATCACTTTGATTTTCACGGTGTGACACCACACCCTCTGAGTAAACTCGTGTTAAAAACCTAACGTGTATAGATACGATTGTGTTGACCGGTTTATACAAAGAAGTGTGCTTGTACAGTGCGTCTGTTTCAACATTGAGCTAGTAGAATAGAATAGAGAATAGAGCATGCCAATGTGTTTCTCTAGTTTGGATAAGACTGTCCATTTCAAACCTAAACAGATAAGATTTGAATGAATCGCGGGCGTGTCAGAGGCCTTTTAGGTTGTGAATCATGACTCATAAATCATGATTTACAATTTGGTTTTTCCGGAAACTTTATCTTGTAAGATAAATAGGTGACAAGAGTCAACTAGATTGCTCAGCGTTTTGCAGGTAGTGAGCATTTTGGAGCTGTAAGCAATTTCGAATTAGAATTCTTAAATATAGGTTTATCCAAGTGGAGTTGCCTGTCTCCCATCGGGTGCATTCCCCCCAGGTGGTGGATAGGGAGAAGCCCTAACTAGTACTCGGATCGGCAGGTAGGTGGGAAATAAAATACCACCTGCGAACCAAAACAGGGTAAAGTATGGCAACCCCAACAAAAGAGTTTCTGGTCCTCCAGGTTGGGGTTTTTTTCAGAAGGCCAACACCCTACTCAAGTAAAAAAAAACATATCGTTACGGAACCTAACAAAATTATGCCGGACAAACAAAAGATAAGAGAATTAGATGGAAAGAAAGAAGCGAAATTCACAAACGGTCCTACTCGCTATATTATAGTGGTGGTGTAAGGCAGGGCCTTATGGTACCGGCTTTATTTTAAACAGGAAAACTAGATATTCAGTGACTCACTTCGAGCCTAGAAATGACAGAACGTGTAAAATACGACTGAAAGGAAAGTTCACTTATATATCCATCTTGAATGTGTATGTGCCAACACAGGATGCAGACGAATAAGACGCAGACGCCCTTCTATGACACGTTAATATGAGAATGTGAAAAATTATCACGAAACCATCTTACGACGCTTATGGGGAATTTTAATACCAGACTCGGATTGGAAGCTCAGTACAAGGATGTTGCTGGACGTTATAGCCTTCATGAATCAATAAACCCCAATCAGTCGAAATGCAGAACATGATGATAAGTAGTACCTGCTTCAACCACAAAAAAAATCCATAACGGCACCTGGCAAATACCAGGAAGCCAAGAGTGCAGCCAGATAGATCATATGGTGGTGTCTAAAAGATGGGTTACAGCAATACAATATAATATAATTACCTGCGACTCGAACGACTTCTTGGTGGTAGCTTTAATAAGACAAAGAATCAGTAATTTCCAAAAATAAAAAGGATATAAAGAAGTGGGACATAGATAAGCTAAGAAGCAATCAGAATTTAATTAGATATCAAGAAATAATAGAGCGGGAACTGAGTTGAAATGAAGCTAGTAACGATATAGAGCTTGAATGGAGTCATATCAAGGATGCCATTTTGAAAGCAGCAGAGGATATAGGAGAAGTAAAGAGAAGGCGCAACTCGAAGTGGTTCAATGAGGAATGTAGATAGGTAATAAAAGAAAAAGATGAAGCAAGAAGCAAATGTCTACAGCGACAAACAAGAAACAACAAAAAGGAATATAGTAACAAAAGAGAATTGGTCACTAAAGTATGCAGAAGGAAAAAGAGAGAACACTGTAGCAACAAAATTAAGAAAATAGAAAGAAATGTCAATAATAGACAGTACAGAAAATTCTACCGAGATGTAAGATTGCAGAACAGGAACATCAGACTAAGAGAACAAGAATGTAGGGACAAGGAAGGAAATTTAATTACGGAGGAAGCCGAGATATTTGAGACGTGGAAGGAAAATTTTAGTGACTTACTGAATCAAGAAAATACCGAAAAAGAAAATTATGCAGAATATTCAACAGTCGAGCCCGAAATATGTAGGCAGACATTGCAGAAGGTAACAGATATCATAAAAGCTCTTAAAAACAATAAGGCACCCTGCAGCGACACAACAACGGCCAAGTTACTGAAAAATGGAAGAGTGACGCAATGGAACAGAATAAATATATAGCCTAATCTGTCTAGTTAGAGACAAAGAAAAAATTACAGAGGAATGGAGCTCCGGAATGGATCCAATTTATAATAAAGGGGATAAAATGGACTGCAGAAACTACAGGGGAAGCACATTATTAAACGTAACAAACAAAATATTCTCCTGTTTGTTATACAGAAGGTTAAACTCGCATAACGAGAAATTGCTCGATGATTATCAGTGTGGATTTAGAGCAAATCGATTAACAACAGACCATCTGCACATGATGAGACAGATATTAGAGAAGAGCTATAAGTACGATATAGACATACACAACCTATTTATAGACTTCAAGCAAGCATTCGACTCGGTTAGTAGAAATAATTAATAATAATAATAAATTGGTTAAGTTAATACAACTCACTCTACTGGATTCTAAATCAGCCGTAATGATACAGAATATAAAATTGGACAACTTTAATATTAATAGTAGCGTGAGGCAGGAAGATGCTCTGTCTGCACTGTTATTTAACTTAACGGGAAACATTATAACCAAAGGCAAACAAATAAGCGTCTACGCGGATGGTATCGTTATAAAAGGACGGAACGACAATGCAGTAAGGAAAACATTTGCCATCTTGGAAGAAGAAGCAAAAAGAGTAGGGCTATCAATTAATCAAGACAAAACAACGTACGTACAAACAACAAGATCAATAAATATGAACAGAGGCGCATTGCAGGTGAAGCTTACAACTTCGACAAAACTACGAACTTCACCTATCTTGGAGCTATGATCAACGAAAGCAACACTATCACCTCTGAGATTCGAACAAGAATAGGAAAAGGAAACAAAGCTTATTTTACGAATAAAAATCTATTAGGTTCAAAAATCCTGAACCATAAAAGCAAATTGCGACTGTATAGGTCTCTGATAAGATCCGTAGTTACTTACAGATACGAAACGTGGACGTTACTCAGAAAGGGTGAAGATGATCTTAGACGATTTGAAAGAAAGATACTGAGGAAAATATTCGGACCAGTAAGAGAGCAAGATGGAACATACAGAATACTAATGAACCATGAACTTGACCAAATGATTGGGATGGTGTTAGATTTATCAAACCTCAAAGGATAAGGAGGCTAGGTCATATACATAGAATGAGTGACCAAAAAAACACGAAAGCCAGCACACAATGGAAACTCACCAAAACAAGACCTAGAGGAAGACTCAAAAAGAGATGGCTAACAACTGTTGAGGAAGATCTGGCGACTATAGGAATCAGAAACTGGAAGAAGGCTGCCGTGAGCAGAAGTATCTGGTGTAAAATTGTAGAAGAAGCCAAAACCTACAAAGGACTGTATAACCAAAGGAAGAAGAAATATAGGTTTAATTAAATACTAATAGGAGGTGCGTTTCTGCAATTCTGATATTCACATTTCTCTTGAGCTAATTGCTTGACTAGAAGTTATCCATGGAAATGAAAGCAGAGATAAGAAATCATATTGTAAAATGTAAAAACTGGAGTAATAATCAATGGACAGATCATAAATAGCTTTAAGATATGCAGACGACACAGTGAAGGAGATGCTGAATCATATTAACAAAATGGATATTGAAAGAGTAAATAAATATTAATACTTGAGAACGATATTGAATGAAGAAAATTACCACACAACAGAGAGAAATAAAAGAATGGAGATAACAAGAGCAGCATTTAATAATATGAAAAATTTACTGGTACTGAGTCCAAATGGTAAAATTTACGGAGCATGGATTCGAAAGAAAGCAGATATGAAATAGTTAGACTCCTTTGAACTATGGGTAATATAGAATCATGTTGAAAGTGTCCTGGACTGATAGAGCTACTAACGAGTCAATCTTACAAAGAATGAACAAGAAAAAACAATTGGACTTTAACATTCAAACTGGAAACTAAAATACTTTGGGCATGTTATGAGAGCCTCACGATATGAAGTTCTCCACTTGATCATGCAAGGAAAAATACAAGGCAAGAGAAGCATTGGAAGAAGGGAGATATCATGGATGAAGAACTTGCGAAAACGGTTTCATTGCACATTGACAGATTTTTAGATCGGAGACGGCAACAGAAGAAAAAGAAGATTTTAAAGGGACCTATCCAGAAAATCTCAATTTAATGCTAGAATTTCTGGAGAATTAACAATTCATTAGTATATTGTGTTCTTGAACACGAAAACAACGTGTTTAGCGATGATATTTATATGTATAATAATAATAAAAAATATAATCCCAACATGTTGTTATTAGTTACTACATTACCTATGTAATATACTATACAGAAGCATGAACGACAGTCCTTTTAAGATACATACTTAATTTAACCTTCAGATATTTTTATTTATATTTGTTTAGTGTACACGATAAATTGACTGACATCTTTTATTAGTTTTACATAACTCAAAATTGAAGATATTATCAATAGAGATAATAAATTAATAATTATTATAATCCTAGTAAACAATTTTGATAGTTATTGAGTTAGCAACAAAAATAAATAAACGGATAAATTCGTCATTTTGAATATTTTACTTGTGGTTTACCACAAAATTAAATTTTTGAATAGTTTCTTGTAGCATTAATATATATTACCACCGATGATGTTATTAATTTCCCAGGTAGGAGAGTTTTCGTATAAAAAACATTTTCTTTTCTGACACATTCAGAATTACAATTCGTTTTTTATAGACGATGATTTTATAATACACACCAAAAACAACAAAACCACACATATTTTTCATTGTACACCTACATACTCCATTTAAACGATGTGTTTATGATTTTTTCCGTACGATTACGTAAAAAATTTAGAAATCTTCATTCATTGTTTTTAAAGTAGTGTAATTGTAAACAACTATTATAGCATGCAATTTTAATTATATGTAGATATTATCATACAAATTGTTTCCTATTGAAACGGATGTCATACAAAGAACTAAAAGAATAATAATGGAAATATGTGCGACTTCATTGAATAGTTGCAGTCGAGCGAAGTTACGGTATAATTTCACCTTCACTCTTCGCTTTTATTACAGTTTCTCGGATCATTTCCTTTTTTAGTAGTAAGGTCATCTTATTAGTTGTATTGAACATTTCTTTGTTTTATTAAATATGATTTGTACTTTTTTTCAAGATTTTTTGAAAGCGCAAGGTCTCGTCAATGAGATGATAATCTATTTATTTTATGTTTTGTGTTTGTTTTATTATGTAAGTTAAAGGATGTTGGTGTTTTTTGTTTGTTTTGTAAGGGCATCGACTGAGAGAATTATTAGATCCGCTTTATTTTAGTCTCATTGTACTTTTATTACATTGACGTGATTTATTATATTTTTCATTCTAAAAAGCAAACTTAAACGCTATTAAATTCAACAATGATTTTATTGTTGTGGTTAATTGGTTGTTATTCTCATCGGTATGACGCAAATGAATACAAGAAAAAAAAGGGTAGATATGGAATTAAGTTCCTTTTTTATGTTTCTCTTACATTTTCTTGTCAATATTTCAGGTCACGTGGAAAATATTAACATAAGGCTTGTTTTTTTTCAGGTGTTTATTTATGAACAATTTATACTAAATCAGTAAGTAAAAACTCATCGTCAGTCAAATCTTGTTGTTCTAATTTTGTTATTATCTATAGAATCTTCTCTACTAAAGATTCTACAAACACTAAGACCTACTCTTACTATTGGATAGATTTATGAGACTTATCACTTCGATTTTTAGTGAAGAATAAAAAGAAAATGACCATATTCTAATTATCCTAATAAAACATAACTTGTTTGGTATCAGTAAAATACTTAAAATAAATCTGAATACTTAAAAGTAAATATGCAAAAATAAGAATGTTATTACTCACAGTGTTCTGCATGTCCCACAAACCAGAAAGCCTACTCGGATGGAATGTAACATTCTGGGAAGCTCCTAAAAATGCACTCTGCAATATAAATAGATCGACGTTTTTAACAAGAGCTTTAAGGTTGTAATATTTTGCCAATATTTCCGCTTTAGGTGGAATGGAGACGGCAAAATTCAAGTTTGAACCTAACTTGCTCTTGACCGTCGATATAAAGTCAGGAACGTCATCCTTATCGTCGATTTTTCTTAGATTTATTTCCAAGCCATCCACTTTGCTATTTTTCAAAATGTTGACTAGATCCTGAAACAAAAATTAAAATAATTAATCATTAATTATTATAACCTACATTAATTTAGTTAAGTAAAAGAGAATGAATTGTTACCATAGGTAATCAAATAAACTTCAGCAGATACCAATATTTGCTTTAGCGCTTTTTATTCAATTTTTCATCTCCAAGATACAAAATTGTTAACTTGTTTAATAGCCTTCCATTCGCTGTTTCTAAAGTAAAATATTAAAAGTTAGTCGAGGTAGAAAATCCAAAGACGATATTTGATTTTACAAAATGTTTCCATTCATAGTATAAGTGGAATAACCAGGCTAGTTCTGTTCCCATTTGACTTTTAAGTGACCAGATCGCTTTGGCTTTGGAAAAATCAAAGCATCTTTTGTTGTAAGTGATCTATAAGCTTAATTAGTTATCTATTGATGTCTTACTTCTAACTTTTATCCTCATGTGTGACCTGAATGGTAGAGTTGGCAAAGAAAATAGAGGCAAAGAAAATGGAGGCAAAGAAAGGATACAAATATCATTGCATTTTGCATTGAAAATGACCTAATAATAGCAAATACAAAGTTTCAAGAAAAGACAACCATAAATTCACAAGAATAGCCCCTACCAGAAACGGAAAATGAATAATAATTTATTTCCTGGACAGCAAAAACCTATAGCATATTATCAAAGACACAAAAGTTAAAAGAGGTGCCAAAATCGGAAGTGACCATCACTTGTTAATATTAAAAGCAGTAAGCGACAATCACGAAATCAACACAAAAAGAACAATTACGAAAGAAACAATAAGGTTCCACAGACTGAAAGAAGAGAAAGTGAGAGAAGAATACCAAAACGTCTTAAAAAATAATCTAGAAATCTCATGTAAAAGAGAAAATGAATAAATAGAGCAAGAATGGGAGAATTTCAAAGACAAGTTAAAAGAAGCCGCAACCATAAGCTGTGGAAAGACAACAATCTCAAGCAAAACTATTAAGAAAACAGCATGCTGGACGAGTAACATATAAAATGCAGTAAAACGAAAAAAGAGCATGCAAACAATACCTGCAGACAAAAGAACTAGAAGACTAAGACAAACATAAAGAAAAAAGTAAAAAAAGTAAAAAATCTAGTAAAAGAAGAAAGGAAAAAACATCAAAAGAATTTGGAAAAAAGATAGCACAGATATACATAGAAAACCTTTTTTTTTTTGGAATGCCGAAACAATTCCGAAGTAAAAAGAACTGCTACCTAAATAACATAAAAGATAAAAAGAAAAAAACACTAAAAAATGAAAATGAAATTATAAAGAGATGGAAAAAATACTTTCAAGAACTATTAGAAGACGAGGAAAAAAACGAAAACATAAGTGATGAAAGAATACATGTCGATGCAAATATAAACTTCACAGAAGAAAAACTATACAAGGCCGTACATAAAATGAAAATGGGAAAAGCCGCAAGAAGTGACGATATAACTACTAAAATGATAAAATATGCGGAGAAGAAAGGATCCGGGCAACTCCTGAAGATAATTAGCTTAGGAGCCGAACAGAAAAGACCCTCGATAGACTGTCAAACCGGCATTATAACCCCAATCTTCAAGAAATGCAAGACTTACAAGGGGATAACATCACTAAGCATTTCAGAGAAAATATATGCAAGAATGATAGAACAAAGATTAAGAGACAGTTTGAACCCGACAATAGAAGACACCCAAAGTGGGTTTAGGAGAGCAAAAGAAATGCAGGACCAAGTGTTTAGCTTACTCCAAATAACAGAATAAGCCATAAGTGTTAATAGTAACGTTCATATGTGCTTTATCGATCTGAAAAAAGCCTTCGACAAGCTAAGAAGAACAAACGTCTCTAAAGGCTTACAAAACAGAGAAATAAATAAAAGCTTACTTGACTGTTTCAAAAGCTTATACGAAACAAACATTACATTCGTAAGAACAAAAAATGAAACCTCTGAATTCTTCGTTACAAGCTCCAGACTGAGACAAAGATACATTTTAAGCCCACTTTTATTTGGCATAATATTAGATGCAGCCATTAAAAAGCGAAATCGAGAGCTAAACAGTATAACGTAGGGTACCTAAACATGAACATCATCAAAATCAGTGAACTAATTTATGCAGATGAAATAGTCATTATAGCAAAAACAGACACAGACCTACAACACGATCTAGAAATATTTAACCACGAACTAGAACAAATAAATATGAAAATTAGCAAAGATTAAACAAAGACAATGATAATCAGTAAACAGAAAAAAGAGCATAAGATTAACCTTTTGAATAATTAAAAAACTCTAAATACCTTGAAACGATAATCAATGCACGGAGACAAACAGACGAAAACATAAACCACAGAATCGCAAAAACAGGACGACTATACAATGCATCAAAACAAAGTTTTTAGCAAAAAAATGAGTATCAAAACACGTAAAAATAGAAGTTTTACAAAAGTAGTAGTCCCGACATTAACACATGGAAGCAAATCATGAACGATGACAGCAAAACAAAGGAATAGAATACAAAATACAGAAATGCGATTCTTACGAAAAATAGAAACCAAAACCAGAAGGAACCAAATACGAAACACTACAATCAGAAAAAATCTACATACAAAAGGAATGAATGCCACAATTCAAGAAAACCAGCTAAAACGGTTCAATCACCTCCATCGAATGAACTCAGGTAGACCAACAAGATAAATTTTTGAAGTAAAACCTATTGGACACACACCTAAAGGACGATCAAGGAAAACGTAGATACAAGAAGTAAACAAAGCAGCCAAGGACAAGGAAATAAATTGGAGCAACATTAAAAGACTAATATAAGACAGGACAAACTGGAAAAAACTATGGAACAATCACCTAGAGATGAATAAGGCCAAGGCTCAACTGACTCACACTCATAAACCAAAAGATAAGTAAGTAAGTAAGTAAACCTTTTATCCTTGAGTTACAAAATTTCCCAAATCAACCTGTATTATAGATCATTAATTTGGTTTCTTCCAATTATTTTTAGTAAAACAGAATTTTCCTCGTTATGAAATCCAAATTATGAAATGCAGAATTTAGACACTTTGGCATTGTAAAAAAACTTTTGCTGTGAGTTTCTTTCAAATAGGTCTTTGAAACCAATCACATTATGTAGAAATCAGTGAAACCAGTTGGAAAATTCCAAATAGAGCCTTTTCAAGACACTTAGAGCATATTTTTAAACTAAACAAAGAACTTTGTAAAAAAAACAATTTAGAAAAAAATTCAAACAGGCGTACAAACAAGAGAATCGACTTTTGATACTTAGTAATCGAGCAAAAGATGAAAGATGGAAATAAAATGTGAACGTGAAAGCAAGTGGAAGCTGAGATAGACTCACTATTTTTGGGGATTCAGCTGCAGATCTACCATTATCTAATACTTCAACATTTTTTATTAAACATTTTAGCTCAACTTTCTTTCTCTAGCTTTATTCGTATTTTAAACTTTTGTTATTTTTTATATTTTGCTACAATAATTTGCTTGTGGTTATTGATTTTGTAGACAATTTCAAAGCTACTTATTAAATGGAGATTCTGTGGACAATTCTGACCTGATTCATTTGTATGTTAATTAACTTTCCTAAAATTGCAAAACATGACAAAAAACATCAATAGCTGACTGTATTCTACGCGTTTTCTAAACTAGTTATATGACAACAGGCCTGAATAATCAGAGAAGAGTATTAAAGATATGTCAGCATAAAAAATATTTAAATCACTTTTCGGTTCTTGTATCAGTATCGGTAGAATCCTAGTTTTTTCCTAGCCTTAATGAGACTTGAAGCGTTTCTTATTTTTCCACTTTTGGCAAAAAGGCTAATTCTCGATACCTACTAACTAAAACAAACCATAGCAGAACGGCTGAAAAGGTAAGTGAAATCCAAACCAACCCACAAAGGTACGCTCAAATTACTGAAGCGTAACAATCCCCAGTAATTCGATCCAAGGCGAGTGAGATGCGAATGTTAATGAAAGAATAGCATTTGTAAAGTTTTCCCCGTACTGATCACGGTTAATGCAGGATGATAAATGTTCGCATCTCCGTTAGAGTTTAACAAAATCAGTAGTAGTGAAACTATAAACTCAAAGAAACAAAACAAAAAGACAAGACAGACTTTTTTGAAACCTAGAGAGAAGGCCAGCCCTCTACATCACAAACTCAGATGATCCGAAGAAGCTTTAATAAACCAACAAAATAGCTCATCTCCATTTATACCAGAGCAGTTCTCTAGCTGTAAGGTAGCAACTGTTTGCAAAAATAGCAACATGTAAAAAAAGAAGCTTTATTCATTATAACAATATTTTCACAAGATTAATTTCACAACAGTGAAGCATCGAGGAAACGTAAAATAAAAGAGAAGGGTGGAAAATAGCAGACAGTAAAGTAAAAATAAAAACTAAACGAAGAGCGAGAATATTCATAACACAGTGGCTCCAAGACAAAAAATTACAATTACAATTAAAGAGAAGACTACAAACGCGAGCTTTTACGAGAATAACTAATCTATCCAAAATCAGATTGAGTAAGGTAATTCTCCTTGTATCGTCTTAATGTGCGTCTCAAGTTTAGTTTCGACATGTGGTCACATAAACAAGAACCTTAGGTTATAATAAATCATCTTGATAGCCAACATATAAGTTTACTGCAAAAATCAAGATTTACACTTTGCTTTCTTTTTTTTATGTATTTGGCAGTCGGTATATTGCAAACTCAAACACACTTGGATTTTTGATTTCATTTTTCCTTAAAAATTCTTACAATATTTATATTGACTTACCCCCTATTCACACAAATTTTTACTCTTAACAAGATGGGAGTATTAATACCATCATAAAACTCAGAAAAGATGTTGCGAAATTGGCTGTGTGCATCTAGCAAGTATCGAAATCGTCTTGACTCTTCTTAGACAAAGTTTACGGTACTGAGGTGTTTCATATTTTTATGGTTACATTTGGAGAGACTAACCGTTGATCATCGGGGAGGTTACGCTTTTGCACCATTTTGAAAACAAGTCATCATGCTATGCTTTTTTTCGTTACGATTAACTAACTACATATTAAAGTCTTTTTTCTCGATACAAATTTTGCGTTTGATGTTTCTAGAAGTTGAGTTATAGTAATGTAATTCTTTGACTAATATTTGTTCTTAATTATGCTTTAGAATCTTTACAATGGCAACACCTGAACAATTCACGGTTACTATTTTTGAGGCTTCAGCAGAAGCGGATTTCTAAAAAAAGCTGCCTATTTTTGTAGATGATATAATCTTAGAAAAAATTAAAAGATACATAGTAGTCTTGAAAAAAAAACAATTTAAGTATCTAAAACTGTAATACAAAGCTTAATGTAGGGTAAACCTAGGACCACAGCAGGTAGCGTGTGGAGAGGTCTAGATGGTCCGTGAATAGCGGAGTCCAACCTGTGTTTGTGTTTAGCATTCCTAAGAAGGTGTTTGTGTTTAGCATTCCTAAGAAGGTCTTTGTGTTCATCTCTCTAAGAAGTCTAACGAAGAACAAAACTCGATCTTCGATTAACAGAAGTGGCCTGACCCATGTTTGTACTTAGCTTTTTGAGAAGGTCAGTGGAACACGGAGCCCAACCTTTTTTCAGACAAATGAGAACGCAATCGATCCTATAAGAGGGCTAAAGAAGGCGACCGCTGTAGCGTGACGTGACTCGACCGGAACCAGTGTAAAGAAGGCTTAAAGTTCTCGTAGCGGTGCCGTGTATTATTTTTGTTTTTTAAGAACTTTTATATGCCTTTTTAAGTTTTAAGTACCTGAAGAGAAGACACATGGCAGATGGTGGCAGGTGGATACATTGGGGCGGAATGCAAAGTATTTTTGTTTAATTACCTGAGATTTTATATTGATTTTTGGACCGATGTTGAAACAAAAAAGCAAGGACAATACGATAAAATTAGAAACAAAGAACAAATGATACGAAAACCAAATACCAGTTCCCCGTCCAATAGAGCTTACAAAAGTTACACCAGAGGTCGTATCCAAGCTTGAGTTTCCCGTATTCAAGTGACTATTTCCCTTTTTATTGTGGGTGTTCTGTTTCACGTCTTCTCATTTTGCATATCTCTTTTTAGCCGCTAATCTCATTTTTGCTTATCTGTGTTTTTTGGTCTACCTTGATTTTGTTCTGTATGTGCTGCGTATACACTTTTCTTAGTAATTTGTCTTTTCTCTTTTTCATAATGTATCTTAACCAGCGAAATTAAATTTTTTCTACAGTTTTTTGTATCGGTTTTGTTTTTAGCTTTTCTTTGTATGATATTGTGCTTTTTACTTTATCTGTTTTTATTATTCCTTTAATGTTTCTCAGGTATCTTATTTCGTTATTTCTATACTTCTAATTTTATTCTGCTGTTCTTTTTCTATCGTTGTCCATGTTAGAATTGATATGGAAACTTTTTTAAATATTCGTACTTTTGTTTCTTTTGTTACATTTTAGCTGTACGAATGTTTTAATTGCTTGTTGCTTATTAATTATCATCATCGTCTACATCTTTTGCTAAATCATTATAGCCTTCGTAGCGGACATTTTTCACTTTTACTTTTTTCCATTAACCAGTTCCCTACATCATTTCTAGGACAATAGATAACAGTAGCGGGCATAATGTATGCATCCGTGTGTCATTTGTTTTATTGTTTCAATTTTTTGCATTTTGATGTAGTTTTTTATTTCTTCATACTATAAACTTTTTACATCCTTTTTATTTCCGTACCATTCTACTGCTGTTAACAAAGTATTTTCGAAAGTATTCCACAATTGTTGTAACGGGTCTTATGTATTTGGTGTTCTTATGTCTAAGCATTCTTGGTATTTTTCCTTAAAATTATTAAGTATAACTTGTAATATTCTATCTTTGTGTTTACTATTTTTCTTTTGTTTTCTACTTCTTTATTCATACCGCTTTCAGATTTCATTCATCGTATGGATCAAAAAAGCCAATTTATGAAGAAACAATAGTAACAACAGTTAATCCTAACAGCAATAATAATTGAAAATTAAAATAAGTAAAAGGAAAGATTCTTTCATTGGAAATAAATGTTTATTGTTATGCGATTTCAGTTTGTATTCTGAATAACTAACAGTAATTTGACAATAGATTATTTCTTCTTTCAAGAACAAATTTTGTTTTATTCTTGAAACCTTGAATTTGATTAATTTCCTGAACTATCCTACAAGCCAGCGATTTGTTTAACAACTAACATTAAATAAATTAGATATTCTGGGACATTTTCAAAAATATTTTTCCCTAAAACCATTTTGTTATAAATTTATTAAGTCTCTCATTTCACTCCGGCCAAGTTAATGTTTACATTTACATAATCTATAAGTTATGCAAATTTAAAATTATTCAAAATAATTTACAATAAAATATGGGAAAATACTATCTGTGTGGTTGCTATAATCTGAATCGATGTTTGTAAGTGTCAGGGATTTAACCCAATAATTTCGTTCTTCCTTATAGCTATTTAATGATTGCAACATTGAAATATCATCGGCAACATCTTTTCGGTTTTCTATTAAAACAAAAATTTATCTGTACCGGTTTTACACTTAATTGCATATTGTAGTTGAAAATTCCTGATTTTAAATGTCATCATTACGTGTTAATAAATGAAACTGGAGCTGGTACTTCATTTTAAAAGTTCACCCAGATGACAACACGTTGTGTGTTATAAATTATTTCACCCTGAAGTAATGGTAATTGATTACGCCATTATTGTGACGTAACAGAGAAAAGAAAAATCAACAAATGATGTAAAAACAGGTCAGATCGAGTAAATTGATCGCACACATGCGGTTTTGCCCATAATTGTTAACATCAAAATGTCATAAATATTTTAATTTGAGAGTAAAACATGAATTGCAAAACGCGAGTTAATTATCAGTCTGTACTTGAAACTATTCATCATAAATTTAAATTTGATTTAAACAAGGCAGCTTCAATTTAAAAGTTGCCACGATACTAATTATTTCACACTAAAAGGTATTTGATGTTTGAAAAGTAACTTCTTTTAAACACGTTGACTTCCTGTTTTTTTACGCGTATTAATAGACTTTATTGAATCAAACAGTTAAAGCGTTAGAAAAACAAGGCAAATTGTGAAACAAAAAACACTTGAATTACCTGACGGGTGATTTATGAAATTGAATCATTCAACGAATGTAGAATCGCTTTCAAGGTGGTAATCAGAGTTATAATTAAATACTGCAGTATTTTAGTGCCAAACTTTGACACTGACATTGTCAACAAGCCAAAGAGGTTAGCATTTTAGACTCGGATGGCTCACCTAAATTTCTTGTCTTATAATAAAAATAACAAAAACAAGTATGTTAAACTCAGTTAATACCTCGAAAATTGAAATCTTCAGACTATTGAAAGCAAGCTCTTGACAGCTATTGAAAAAGTTAAACTTATCTGTTTTCTTCAATTGTTCTGTAGTTATTTTGTTTCTTTTGGGCCGTATTTATAAAAATTAATGCAAAAGGAGAAGGAACAAAACGTAATCACTATAAGCAATAGAAAGGTCTAGCAAAGATCAAGAAGGCCAAAACAGATACTTTGCCCAAGGTCTACTTCTTCAAAACAGAAATCGATAAAAAAATTGAAGATACTTTAATTAATTAATATCACACAGCTACTTATGTAACTGCCATGTAACTGTGCAGTAGTCTCTGGGTTTAGTATAGAATGCAGTGAGGAACAGAAATATTGAATTTTCTAATAAATGGGAAGACTTTTGTTTAAGGGTTATATTGTCATCAACACTTGATTACCTGTAAAGATTCTGTGGTACGCTTCCTCTTCTTTCTATTGTTTATCGCGCTTCCTTTTTTTGTCATCCTCCTGAGCTCACATTTCATCTTTCACCCCAGATCATGTCGTCATACATCCTTTTAAGTGTGTCATTGTACTCATTTTTATTTTTAGTTTTGTGACTCTTAGCAATTTCTACATTCATTCTATTCATTTCTTGTCTCAGTCATCTTATTCTCTTTATCTTCCAAATTTCTTTGTTTAATTAATTAACCTATTTTGTTTTCTGTTTCATGTTTATTTCATTTTCTCTCAATATTTTCTTTTTTCTTTTGTCCCTCTAATGAATTTCTGTATTTCTTTTTCTTTCCTTGTCAAGTTACTATTTGTATTGCTAATCTATCGACGCTTCTTTATATTGTATTTAAGTGTTTGAATCGGAAAAAACTTTTGTCTAAGTGTTATTGTCATTAACATTGAAATACCCGTGAAAATCTAGAGCTTCGTCTTGTACCCATACGAGCTATAGTTTTCTCTGTAGAATTTGGTTTATTTTAATTTTCTTATAATGCCATTTTCATTGACCATTCTTCCCTGCGTTGTCGTTATGAGGCTTCAATAAATACGAATATTCTACATTGTAAGGTGATCTATGAATTATTAAAAGTGTTTACGTCGCATCGGTTTATTAGAAATCATGCAAGAGGTCCAAGTAAGACTGGATTTTGAAATTTGCGAGATTTTAAACAAATTGATTAATAAACTATAGCTATGGATCTTCAAAGTTATCTTCTTGTCACTTTTTTGGATTTTCTCTAGGTTTTTGCAATGACTTTCAATATTTTGGACGCTGCTGGTTTGATCTGTGTAATAATTTTCCAAAAAATACTTTTCAGAGCACGTCCTGTATTTCAAGTATCTAACTCTCCATGCCACTGCACCCTGGTGTCTATGATGGTAGATCTATGGAGAGCTCGTTCTTCTAAGAATTATATAAAAGATTACCTTCTCATTGTTTGGCAAAATGTAAAGCTAAAACATTCATCTCTAATAAATGTAGCCAATTTGAATTTTCAAAAAAGTCTCTCTCTAGTTTTTAATTTGATTTTCACTCTAGTATCTTTGCCATAAATTACATTTTTTTCATAACGTCTAGAAAGCTGCTTTTAATTTTTACTTTATAACGCTACTTATTCGTTATTCATGCAAACCATTTAGTTGCATTCATGCAAACCACTAATTGAATTGCGCAGTTGCACGGGAGACTTAAATGGGAATTCCCGAACCCACGTTCTCCCTTTTAGATCGTCAGTGGTTTTGCTTAGAGATACAGGTAATACCAAAACTGTTGTTTCCACAGATTCGATTACCTCTTATTCCATCCTGATTTCACTCATCCTTGGAATTTTGATTGATGGTTAAATACACCACTCCTAGATTATCTTATGATTGCAGGCTGTAATCGACCTTCCACGTCTTTATTAAGATTCTCTTTTCATATGTATCTTGCTTGTTTTTTTCTACCAGATCACTACTGCTAACTTCAATTAAGGTTACCAAAAGCATGCTTTTCTAACATAAGATGGTTTTTTACACTAAGCTTATTGTACATTTCAGTAAATCCATGAAGGTTTCATTGTCTGACTACCACAGTCCTTGATCTAGCCTAGACGAACTTCTTCCAGAACCACTTAAAGCATATCATCAAGACAATCAGAACATCAAAATTACCAATAGCGATTACAGTTTTGATCATTTATACAAGTTAATTTCCACAAAAGAAAGTATTTTTACTCAAGGGTTGTTTGACTCAAATTAACCTTTTTACATGTTTTTAAGGTTCGAGAAGGGTTTGAGAGTTTGCTAAATTCATTAAGTAAAACTCTGTTCTTGAGCTAAGACGAATTAGTTCAAAACTGACACATGTAGAAAGCGAGCTTTAAGACAAGCTGTACAGGAATAAACTGGGTCACTAGAAAAGCAAAGTTTATTTAAAGGCCGCAACAGACCACAAAATCCATCGAACAAGCAGTTTGCTATTAGTATTAAATATGATCGACTTTAATTGATCCCTAGTACCCATTTGGAATTAGGAAACATAGAGGTGAGACATGATGAATGAAAACATTCATGCTTTAGCCTCTTGGTCTACATTTCTAACATGCGATAAAGACAGTAAGCAGGCCAGACTTCATGACTAGACAGCTGTTTCCAAATTTAGATCATATCATGAGCTCAGCGTTCTTTATCGGCTAGCGTACAATGTATTTTTCACCAATGGGCTTGTTGACAATCAGGCCTAGGTTTCTGAGGAAACAGGAAATTAGTAAAGCTACAAAGCTTGCAGTGTACAGAACAACTTATCTATCAATTCCCACATACGGCTGCAAAACATAAAGCTTCACTAGTAAGTTTGAAACCAGGATCCAAGCGGCCGAGATGAAGTATTTGAGAGGAATAGCTAAGAAAACTAGAAGAGATCGCATCCGAAACGTAAAGATCAGGACAGATCTCGGAGTGGACCCTCTGTTGTTTCACCTTGACCACTGCAGCTGAGATGATTTGGCCATGTGCAGCGCATGGAAGACTCCAGGTACCCAAGACAAGCACTCAAGGCGAGGGTGGAAGGAGACGGACCATCTGGGCTGCCCAGCTAGCTCAGGACAGGCCGGTCTGGCCGACTTTTTTGTCAACCCTCTATACTGTCCGGCAGATGAGAGACCAGAACTAAGTAAGTAAGTTAGTAAGTGATCTAAATCACAGGGTTCACTCCAAGTTAGTCCCTAAAAATGATACATTTGGAACTTTCAAGAGACATAGGATAAAAGACAAAAAAAGAAAGATCTGTTGTACAATCAATGACTAGAACCTGGA
>VTPC01001116.1:76755-101528 GCA_011009095.1 Ignelater luminosus
AAATGCTTTGCGTCCTTCAGTTTGTCGAAAATCTAAAACTTTCCCTGGTGTTCAGGAAGTTTATCGTTTACGTCCCATTCTTATCTCAACCTAACAGTTCTTTCTACTAGATAAATGTCTCCGTGTGGTGTAAAACACACTAACCCCGTGATAGAACCTTATGGAAACCGTGGGAATCCTCTGTAAGCAGCTGGCGTAGTTTTCATTGCTACGAAGTCTCGTGTAGCGTATGCAGAGGAGTGCCAGAACGCAGCATCAATATGTGTTTGTGTAAATAAAAGTCAATCTTGTGTAAGTAGAAAGTGCCTACATATATATAAAGGTGTTTTCGCACACAAGGATTAATACATCTTGAATTAATTCATTTCGAATTAATGTACCTAGCTGTAAGCGAACCCATTGTATATATGTTTGTTCAAGAACTAGCGTTCTTATTTATAAATCGATCACGTACAAATATCGCGGAAAGCTGCGTCTCTTCGTCCTCAGTTTCATTCAATAAATGCGATTCCCATGAATTTCCAAAAAAAAACCTGCATACCACTTTCTAGGATTTTATGTAAGCTCGTACGTCGGTGATGGTCTTGCTATGAGTCCCAATTTTTGAAAATGGTAAGAAGCTACATTATTCTTTATAACTGCGTGTAGATTACTAAATTAGTATATAAATTGAATACGTCATATACAACTTGAATAATTACCTAGCGTAGGTACCCTTGAAGCTTTAATGGCTTCCATGTTTCTCACTGTTTTCAAGAAAAGACAAAAGAACAGGTTTAGTTATTAAATGGATGAGTGAACTTAACATACGTTGGACCAGATAAATCTAAATACCACATTTAGAATGGTTGCGGATCAAACTTATTCCTCTTCAGACCACCTGCACTAACTAACAATTGTGATTTGCTTATAAACACATTCGTGAAGCAGTCAAAAATCAGGTTTTATTAGACCTATTTTTTCCTAAATGAACGTTCTTTTCTTGAGCGTAATAAGTAATATTTGGGCTTGATCCTAGATCACGATCTGCAGTAGCAGGCGATCGCCCGTAACTACGAAACTTAAGATGGTTCCAAATCAAACTTCGTCTTCTTTAGACTACCTAAAGTGACTAACAATTATGGTTTCCTTTTAAACACAACACGTGCTGTAGCAATGAACAATCATGTTTTGCCACATTCAAGCTATTAAAAGACTAGTCCCTTTTTAGGCCACCCACAGTAATTGATTATCAGTCTTCACCTGCAGCAATGATAGATCAACCTGCTGTGACCAACAATCAAAATTCGCTTTTAACTGTGGCACAAATCGAACTTTGCTTCTTTTAGTTCACTTGCGATGACCAGCAATATTAAGTTTTGCTTCTAGCACGATTTCACCATGTCTAGATTAAGCACTGCAATGCAAAGACAGGATTTTTTTCCTCCAGAAAAAAGGATTCTTTTCAACTATGGTATTAAGCCAACAATCAGGCTTCGATACTTCCAGTGGCAGCTGATCGGATTTTATTTTTGATCAGGCTAGCTATGATACCCAATAATTGGACTTCATCTTCTACCAAGCCACCGTCCGTTAGACTTCATCTTTCCCAAAGCCACCAAAGCGGTTCATGATCGGTTTCATCACTGTTACCCCTTTGCCCTAAGAAAAGCCATCTGCGATAACGAAAGATTGGATTTCACTTTTAACTCAAATTTTGCACGTTTAGACTAAACAGCCAGCATTAGGATTTTGCTCTCCCCAGGCTACCTGCAATTGTCGATAATTGGGCTTCGTCTTTAATTATAGCACTTCTGACCAGCAATCAGACTTTGATAGCTGCAGTGGTTGTTAGTTGTATTTTATCTTGAACTAAACTACCTACGATAACCAATGATTGGGCCCTCCACCCTCCACCACGTTAGTCATCGTTATCGGCGATGACAATCGTTGGTCGATTCTCGTCCTAATATACTGTTAGAAGAAGAGGTCATCTCAGTAACCGAAGATTGACTTTCACATTTAACTTGAATTTTCCGCGTCCAGGCTAAACAGCCAATAATAAAACTTATCCTTTCCAGGTCACCTGCAATGGCCATTAATCGGACTTTGTTTTCAATAACTATGACACCTCTGTAACAATCAGACTTCAATACCTGCAATGGTCATCGATCGAATTTTATTCTGAACCGGGCTACCCGTGATAATCCAATAATTGGGCTCCACCCTACACCTTGACTTGGCCTTCCCCAAAGGTACCTGCAGTGGCTCACTATCGACGTTGGGTATTGTTGCCGCCACTGGATCAGTTATAATGACCATTGGTAATCATTTCACAAAAGCAAGCACTTAATAATGGTTTTGAATTAGACTTCCAACCTTTGGTATCAAGCCTCTCGAAAAACCGATTAAGTATCAGTTTTATGAAAGATACCTTCAAACCAAAACACTACTCTTCAGAACAGATAGTTTAATTTTTTCTATTAGTAGATTTCTGCTATTTCGTTACAGGACTTGGAGAAAATCAAAAAGATATTCGTTCTTGTCTTTGAGGATTACATACAATATAGTCATCAAATAATAAAAAATTGAGTATAGCCATAAAATTAACCCTTAAGCTGGAATAAATCGAAAGCAACTGTCGTTTTGGTATTTTATAGGTCTGAATTTAGTTTAGAAATGTGAAAGACAATATTTGAATGCTTAGATTATAATTATTTTGAATTTTTATTTATTATAATTTATAAGTAATTTTGGATTACTATTTGTAAATAAAAAATCAAAAAATGCCCATTTAAATTTATCTGAAACTCTATTAATCACTTGACACATTTTATAACCTAAATGTAGAACTATAGAGTTTCATGATCTGCTCGATTGTTTCTTTATCTGATAGCGCGGTATAAATTTTAAAATTGATTCTTTTTGTAACCACAAAACCATTTTAAAATTGAACTACTCTGCTAGATTCTGAATTTCAATGCTGTTTTGATGTCAGCTGTTTCTGAAATCTTAATATTGCTGTGAAATAAATTCTTAACCTTATAATCAGTGACTTGGTGCTGAATTTATTTAACCTAAAATTGTTATATCAACCTGAACATGTATCACTCCAAACTTTATTTAATCCTATTTATTAGTATTACAATGCAGATTGTATTCCCATTTTTATGCAAGTCATTAAAGATACCATCTTAAAAAATTGTGACAGCACTATAGAAGCAGTTGTTTTTTAAACATAATTCATCGTTCATGCATGAATAGCTTGATCTTTAATAGAGTGATTATTTACATTTTATGTTTTACTTGTTTTCTTGCTACTACAACTATTACAAACTATAATGTTTATATGAAACTACACCTTTCTCAAAAAAAAAAGTCAAGAAACAGATGATGTAAATATTTAATTGGGAAAAAGTTTTGCTGCAGCCTTTTGAGGAATGTTTAATTGTTTTTTTTTGGAAAAAGTGATTCAACTTTTCGCTAATGACTTTCACTGTATTTTTTCAAGTTTAAATAGTTAGAGTTGATGTAATAATCATTAATAATTTATAGCGTCAATTTGAGAAGAAATATTGCTTTGTAAAAGTCACCTGAAATTAATTCGATTTTATGACTTCTAATTAAATAATTATAATGTAGATTCCTCTTTATGATATCAATTGTGGTATTTTCATAAATTTCCTTTCAGTAACTTTTTACTTCATAAAAAAACTTATCGTTAATACCTAATAATTTTTACATGATTTTAGCATTTGCATGTTGAATATTTAATATAAACTTTTTATAAGGTTCCAGATGTGTTCTTGGGCTTCTTCATTTTTGTATTAATATAAGCATCAGAAATTATTGTAACCTTTCAAGTTAGTATTCTACTAATGATTCTCGTATTTGTACACAGTATCAAGGAGTTAAATTATGCATGAGATGAGAATATGCAGAATTTACAACAGTGTCAAAAATGATTAAAGAGCTCAATTATTAAATTGAAAAGCAAATTAGTGTATATGTTGCTAATTTTGAACATTTTTAAATTTGTTAAGGACTATTTTGTAATTAATCATTGTTCTATAATAACAATAATTTGTGTTTTCTAGCCGAAGATGAATAATTAACAAAGCAAGATGCGTGTATATTAATCTAATAGTTCTACTTAGCAAATATACAGATCTGTTGAAATACCTACATACATACAAAGATTTATAGTAAATGTCCGTGGCCTACTTATATCAAAACATTGAAGGGCAACTTCTTCCTTTTATTTTTTTTCAAATTTCTCAATGTAGTTAAGATTAAGTAAGTGAAATCTAAACTATGCAGACTGAATAAAATTCTAAGATGGATCACGTATTTGCTTTAAAGACAATGCATTGCTTATCATCGATTAATAGCTCTATAAGTCTTTTTCAATTTTCACAAAAGCGTTACTTTTACTTTTGCCTTATAATAAATACCTACTGCAGTGTGTTTTTTTGTAACACATTGATTTTATTTGTTTATTCATTAATTTTATTTTCTATATTTGGCCTTCATAAATAGATAACATTTCGTCCTCTCCTACACCTTTAATATTTAAGTTCATCCTTGCTAAATATTTTACGTTTATTGTATCAGTTTTTTGTCAAAAGGTTCAGTTAAAATCCTTGGCAATTTATAAGCTATAAGAGGAGATCTTTGTAGTTTCATGAGCATTTACTTTTTTTTTCTTTATTACTACAATTTTATTTTCGCGGGATATTGAATATAATGCAGTTGGAAAACTCTTGAAATTCACCCAATTTAAACATAAAGATTCTAATTTCTTAACTGAAGGCTCTACATCTTTGCTGAACAATGCATTAATATGTAGTTACGGCAAAGCTATATTGACGAAAATCAAATTGCGTGATGAATCCAAACGTATAACGGTTATCAACACCATCATGTTTATTTAAGACAAAAAAGTTGTGAAAGAATCCAATTTGGATAAAACACCCTGTATATTAACGAAAAATCAATAGGTAATAGATTCAGTGCCTTGTGTTGAATTAACTGTAATATCTACAGGGGCTTCTCCTATTTGAACGAGACTCTGGCGATCAAATCCAAGTCGTCTTTCTGGTTTCAAAAGACTTTTTGCCTCTGTAGGAATGTTGTTGTTTTTATCACTACATCTCAAGAAGCAGTGTTTGCGTTTATTGATAATTCTTTTCCAAATGGTCTAATGCAAACTATTTTACTATTTTATGTTATATACGGGAGAACTATATTATAGGAGGAACTAAAATGTGAAGAAAAGTTTTTACATCATTTCCTTTTTGATTTACAAGCTTTTCAAGATTTCAGAAATTTGCATTTCTTGGTATACGAACACACCCAAAAACTCATATATTTCAAGCCAGAATTAAGATAACTTAGTGGAGAAAACGCCGTTTACCAAACCAATATAATTTGAAATTTTCAAGAAAGTCATGTGTATGCTTTTAGGTTGCATGTTGGGATCTCAACTGAGAAGGTATGAAACTGCTTGGTCACTACAATAAAATCTACTTGCTAAAAATAAGTTTCCTGATTTGAGCAATAGATAAACTAAATTGTTTAATAAATATTAATTGCAATAGTTGTATTGGAGTCCTAATCTATTTAGCGCATCCCCCTAAAGGATGGCTAAAGCTGCAAGGCGTTTGACGGTTCCTTCCAAACCATGAAATACCCCTTTTCTATTAGACTCTTTTACAAAACTTGCTAAGTAACAAAAAGTCGTGTTCAATTGCATTCAGAACATTATCTATGGTTACTGAATCCAATTTACTTAAAAATTAACATTCACTGGTATTCAAACATTTTGATATACAGACACTAAAAGCCTTAAAGGATGAGAGAAATTTTCTGAAAATCTTGAATCGTATTCTTGACCTTGATATTAACAATACTACAAATCTAGTCAGGTAATATATCATATCAAAGCCTATAAAACTTTGAACAAAACCATCTTTTTTCTGTTAAGCTAGCTTTGGTCTAAAGTGTGTCAGCTTTTACATGGAAGCACACCAAACAAATACAGGTTTTCGAAAAGTAAAAATCAATAAGAAAATAACTGATTGAGATAAAAATTAAAAATTTCATGTTATCACCTGCAATAGTAGGAGAGAAGGGAGACACATTGGGACAAGGGACTTAATAGGACGTTTTAAGTTTTAGTGTCATGAATAACGCGATTTACTCAGTTCACTGTGTGAAAGATGGCAACACTAGCGTGACCATGACAAAATTGAGTCAATACACGCATTTGACTGTATGACAATAAATTTGATCTTCAGTGTTGGAACACGTTAGGATACTAAAAGGGAGGCGCATGTGAACACTGTCCCAATGTGTCCCAGACTTAGATAAGTATATTCTTTGCTTCCTTTATTACAGTCACAACAGGCAAAATGTATTCAACTTAAAATTCGTTGTTTTAGAATTCACAATTGGTTAGAACATATAAAAGAAGAACCGATTGCGCTGCTATATCAGAGGACGACATTTGTGCTGCAATTGATGATCGAAAGGGTAGATCATCCATACAAACCGCAGCAGCAACTCACAATATAGAGAAGTCTACATTAGGAAATCGCTTAAAGAAGCAAAAACGAGAAACAAAGAAGAGATGAAAATACCACTAAGAAAAGCGAGGGCAGTGTTGACGATAGTAGAGATGAGAAGAGTGATTCTAATACTCAAGACAATTTTGCAGAAAATCCATTTACTTGGCTCTATCAATCCAGATATACAACCCATCAGGTGTTTACCAAAGAGGAGAAAGACATTTCAAAATAAATTATGGATTAACTTATTTACAATGGCTGGTATAGATTGGAAGAAGGCGTACATGAAAATATTTCCAATTTTGAGTTTGAGAAAACCAGAAAACACAAGTATGCCTAAGGCAAATGGTTTTAATGAAAACAGCCTACAACTTTTTTTGATAATTCACTGAGATCTTCAGAAAAATATAAAATTCCTCCAGAGAAGATTTACAACCTAAATGAAACAGGTGTTGCAACTGTGGTACAGGCACCCACAATAATTGCTGCTACTGGAATAAAACAAGTAGGACAGACAGTATCCGCAGAGCGGGGTGAGCTGGTCACATTCTCTGCCATAATTAATGCAGTGCAAAGCCAGTTGATTTTGAAATAAAGTATCAATATCAAACAAAAAACTATTGCAAATTGAACTCACTAACGATTTTCTCTCTACCAGAGGCTTTGTTGTTCTACGTTAAATTTGGCAAGTTTAAATGTCAGTTAATAAGTTTGAGGTTATTAAAATTTAAATTTTAGAAAAAGTGATTTTAGAAATGCCTTACTGTTGCATATTGAACGCTTTTTTGGGAACTTAACTGTTTATTTCTGATTTGATGATACAAATTACATGACAAAGTTTTTTGGGCTAATCCAACTTATTTGAAAAACGATTACGCAACCACTACAAAACCTTTTTCGCAGCAACTTATAAAACTTAAAGTAAAAATGCTAAAAATGACGTCTAGGAAATAGAAAATAACCATGCTCATGCAAACTTTGCAAAGAATCATGAGTAATACGTAACAACAAGACATTTATAATTATTTTTATCTAAAATTCAAATTTTAATAACCTCAAACCTATAAACTGACGTTTAAACTTGCCAAATTTAACGCCGAATAACAGAAGGGGGGAATCGTTAATGAGCCCAATTTGCGATTGTTTTCTGTTTGGCGTCGGTACTTTGTCTCGCAATCAACTGGCTTTGATGCAATGGGAAACACTGTGCCATCTGTATATGTTTCTCCAAGATTTAAAGACTTTTTCTTAAAAGGATCAGCTCACGGTAGTCTGGGACTGGCTGATAAATCTGGTTTAGGCTGGATGTAATAAGACCTATTAGAAAATTTACCAAATGTTCAAAAGAAGATCCATGGATAACCATGAATCACATACAAATCTGGAAAGAAGTTTATTTTGCAGAGAAAGTGGAATCATTTTTGTCACGTTTTTCTCTCACTGCACGCACCGGCTGCAACCCATCGATGTGTGTCTATGGACCATTTAAAAATTATCTTAAAGTTGCCTTCGATGATTGGTATGCAAACAGAAGCAATTCTGGTAAAAAGGTATCAAATAATGAAAGAGCCAAACTAACTGGAAGAGCTTTCAGCAAAGCTTTTACAATTGGAAACAATTACTCAAGATTTAAGAAATGTGGTATTGTACCATCTAATAAAAGTGTTTTCACAACCGCTGACTTTCAGCAGCACTTGTTACTAACTCATTGCCTTCAGCCAGTCAAGGAGGTATACAATCAGTTACATCAGTTACAATCAGAACATAACAAATATTGATTCATTTGAAATGGAATCAGATTTATTGAACTAGAAAATTTTACTTTTTATGACCATAGATTCGTTGTCTTTAAGGACCACCTATCCATACTTGATCAAATTCCTATCCATAGGCATCCATCAGTTGGATTTTTCAAAGATATCGACATTGAGTCAATCGGTTTTGCTTTGCTTGAATATATACTCAGTCCGACGGATCTTTCCGTTCACCTCATCATTCATATTTGAACGAAGTAATCGGAAAAACAAAGGCTAAGAATTATCTGTCTTTATTCTACAATATAAATGAATGGCCAAAGATACATTACGTATGTATTTAATTATACCAACAAATCGTGACGTAAACGAAAGGATCCGCAAGACCGACTTTATGTCTATAGACTCAGCAGAATGAGTTTTTGATTTTTCCAAGTTTCGGCGCTGACCACACAGCTAAATGACTAAAATCAAACTGCAAAAATTCTTCGTGAGGTAACAAAAAGAATAAGATAGTCGCGTCTGTAGATTTTCAAATAGGAGACCGTACGATTTGATGAAAAACAAAAAACGATCATCGACTCTGATCAAGTTTGGGAAATTGCAAACCATCTAGAATGTTCATCGATCGTTTCGTAATGCAAATACGTGTCAGGAAGAAGTCTCTAAAAGAGGTTGGCTCAGATGTAGTTTGATCCTCTTTTGTGTTTTCACCCCTACCCTTGCAATTCAAAGAGCCGTCTCTTTCCATCATATACTTGAAACAAAACGGTTTATTGTTTATATTGTCGTAAATGATACTTATTGACATAGTATATAAACTTTAATTTGTTTTTCATCAATACACAAAGTGGTACAAAAGTCACATCACCCAAAAAACAATATATTTGCGAGTAGATTTCATCTTTGCATGTATGCTAGAAATTAAGTAAACAATTTGGACAAATCTGCACTGTATTCTGTCAGTATCTGTCAACTGTCGTAAGCAGTGGTCACTTATTGGTAAAAATTAAACTTAATAAATGTTGCTCGGTGATGTCTGAACCATCTGACTTGGTCTTGATTGTTTTTGCATTTTTTTTTATTGGATGGTCAATTTGATTTTGTAATTTGAAAATTCAAACTCGTGTATTTTCAAACTGTTAAATGTAGCATGATGAAATGGATGTACATTAATAGCATCTGTCGCCTTCAAGACGGATCCCAAAAAATTGCCAAAATCAACCGACAAGTTTGATTGATTACTGCCAATCTCATAACGGCCTGCTGCTGGATTGTTTATTGGTAATCAGTAGCAAGTCATACATCGAACAATTCTTTTTGACGTGAAAAGGATGAAGAAATACAGAGAATATCGTGCAAGACAATGACGGGCTAATTTTTTTTTATTAGAAGTTAATTTTTATCGATGTTAATGTTGAATTGTAAGTTCTACTAACTGTTGGAACCTGATTATTGCTGAATGTTATTGGGAATTAACCTTTAAATAAAAAAGCATTAAGTGTTAATGGTGATTAACCTTTTTAAGAAGAAAATTAGTAAAAAGCTTACGTCAACAAGCTTTCTAACGAATTAAATTGAATATGGGAAGCGTGCTAGACCAAAGGTAAAACCATTTCACTGGAGATATTAAGATGATATCACAATATTGCTATATCTTTAGATACTGGATTCGTGCTGATTTGGACAATAGTGCAAATGGACACACGACAAATCAAAAATGTATTTTTAAACTTGCTACTCATTCGTGAAAGGTGCTTAATTGGATTTAAAAGAACTTCACTTTATCGATAAGGAATAATTAAGTCCTTGTTCTGAAAATATTGATTATAACCTTTCTTTTTACAAAGTTTCGCATTTTGAACCAAATGCACCTAAATGTAACTTCGAATAACAATAAACAAATATACCACTCGCGGTGGAAAACATTCATCAACCTCTTAATTTTGCCTTCTTTTTAAAAGCCATTCCAATCTATAAAATCTTGAAAAGTTATTGTACAGCTTCAGTAAAAAGCGCAGGCAGAAGACATAAAAAGAGAGAACAAAGGCTATCTTGATTAAACACTCAATGAAAAGATCATTTGAAGCACTAAAGCAAAAGAAATTAATATAAAAAAACACAAACACTGAAAAACTTTTGGAAATAGTAATCACAAAAGTAATAAAATATGTTAACAAGCAAAGCTATTGTAGAATCAAACCAAAATACAAACAAAAATGAGAAATATCGGACTACCAAAAAATTAGAATGGATTGTCAAGATCCAAAAGAAAGTACAGAAAGACATACACAGAAGAGAAGCCACAAAGCCAAGCTAGGGGCAAGTATCTATTGATATGACAGTTAGCATGTTTACATATGGGAGAAGATCAACCAACTTTGAGAACCTGCTTTTAGAAATACAAGGCTGTTTTGGAAGATTTTAATTACTGTCGAAATTCTGTCCATGACAAGAATGATTTGCACAAATAGCATTTAGATGTTGCTGTATCTGGTAAGAAAAAGAAATCTCTCAACCAAGAGTCTGATTTAGATATTAAAGGTAATCTTAGATGCAATCTAGTTTAAGTGCAACTGTTTGGCCTAAAGCCAATAGAATCCAATAGTCTTTGGGGCAGACCATCTTTTGGAAAAAAATTTCTAGACTTTTTTATGTTGACTCCAACAAAAAATATTTTTCTTTTTCAGTTACGTTAGAGATTAGAAACTGCCCTTTCCACTGTATAGTTAACAAAGAAAATGTTTATTGCATCATTTTATTTATAACAAAAGGTTGATTGTTTTTTTTGATCGTTTTAGATTGCTGTAGTTGTTATGCCAGAATTATGAGTTTTCTAACGACGAACTGCTTTCTAGTTTGTCTTAGAGAATCCAAATCGAATTTACAAAGTTGTCAAACGGAAGATGGTTTTCTTTAAATTTAAACCTCAAATATTATAAATTTCCTTTGTTAACAATTCTTTCAATCACTTTTCTTTTAAAGTAGCAAGCAAGAAAATATTCAGTTTCAAAATGTGTTGCATTGTTTATTTTTTAGATTTTCTTTTAGAACGGAACATTATAACATGTTTGTTAATCTCTACTAAAAATGCATATTAATAGTTATTCAATTTTTTTTAGCAATATTTAGTGATTATACAAGAATCCTAAACTATAAAAAATTATGTAAACACGTTTAGTTTTAGATAAACATAAGTAACGTCATGGGAGATCTCAAAATTTATGGAGACTTTAATGCTGCGTTAAGAAATTAATATAAGAAAAGTGAATCTTTGATTTCGTTTTCATACGGATATGAATGACGCCACTTTTATAAATTGTTTTTGCTCGTTATTTTTATGTTGTTGCAAATCAATTAAACGATGAATGAAATAATCCAGCTGCATCAACAATACCGCTCTTACATAATATTTGTTTAAATGCCTCTTTCTGTGAACAGCAAAAAACTTTTCTTTACACATTTTATTTGGGTTCTAATTTTATTCAAGTGCAAGGCCATTTGAATAATTGAGATATAGTAAACGCCAGTTGCAAATAAATTTTTTTAATTAACCAACCATGAATGAAATTATGTAACGAACGTTGTTAGTTCAAGTTCGAATTGCCAACTGGTTTTAATTCTTTTTTTTTCTCTTCTCTTCCAAGTTATAATAATTTCGTACGATTAACATATCGTAGTGAATTATTTAAATTTTATACATACCTCATTAAATTCATGAACTGTCAAGAAGACGTGAACGTCCTTAAATTTCTCCTGCACAGAATCGATCGTTTGGATGTTAGAACTCGCAGGTAATATAATGTGCGTACACATGCAAGCGTCTATGTCTGTAACATCGCTGTAATAACATATTAACTTCGAATTTGTTTTTCTAACCGAACATCTTTTTGCCAATGTAATAGCGAAAAGTGTTAAAAAAACAACAACACGCGCGAACTTCATTTTCTTAAGGCTTATTTTTAATTAGCTTGTTAGAAATTACAATAATTCGTTTTTAATTGTTAAATATTTCGTACACATTATTCTCGTTTTATTTTATTAAATCGTCCCGCTCCGCGAGTATTATAAATAAAGCGTCTCGAAAAAATCACTATAGCACACCTATGCAGAGAGTATAATGAAAGCGAAAGTGATTTCACTTTTTAAGCTCAGGCGATCTGATTTAGTCGATCGCCAAGAATTGACTGCTTTAAGTTTGACCACACAAGAACCGTCGTAGGGTGCCTTCAAAGGTAACATGTTTTGAAAGGTGAAGTGTGCATATATACAGCAAATAGGTGTGTATGTGTGTATAATACGTAGATTAATTTTTTCACGATATTAGTAGGTAGATGAATAAATAATGCAAGTGTTTCTGCTGTTACCATTCTGAGAAATATATTGCATTGATCTTTTAATTGCTGCAATAAAGTCCGTTAACATTTAACAAATAGTTCCTATGCACATTTGTGCTCTGATACCAATTTGAATTTTTATTATTTAAGGACTTTTTAGATTTATTTGGAATGAGTGTTGTAAATTTTAACAGAAAGTTGTGTTTCTGCCAGAAACTGGTTTGTTATAAATTTTAATGCGCTTTCAGCAACATAACCTTTGAGCTTTTATTTAAATCACACCCTCCAATTTTTTATACTGCATTAAAGAAAGAAAAATTAAAGAAACTGAGATTTGTTTAATCTTTGACATATTACACGTGTTTAAATCTTAAAAGCATGTAATTAGATTGTAGTTTATTTGTTTAAAGTGGGCTTTCGGTCAAAGAAAACGGAAACATAAATTGCTTTATACCATAGCAAAAGGAACAATGCTGTAATATTTAAAAACTCAAAGGTTAACAAAAACAAGTCAAAAAATAATCGTTATTAATGTCAACCTTTTCTTACAGTGGCACATAAATCTATCAAAGAGACGAAATTTCGTTTTTCAACTACTATTCATATGGTATTATGAATAGTAGTACTTCTTGTAGGCACACTCATTGTGACAAATAAAACAATGCTTTTATTTTTCTTAAAAAGGTTTAATATGACGCGACAGTAATATTTTCTCAAACTTCTAAATTCATAAATTTAATGGCAGCTATTTAGAGTTATCTTGGTTATTTCCAATACTTACAGATGTACTAAGAATTTCCATAAATCCGCATCTCGTATATTGCCTTATGATTGGATTTCCCTCCAACACTTTCTTTCTTCTCTTCCTTATGGCCAGATCTATGTTCCTAGTCCAATTTAAAAATTATTACTGTCGCATCAAGAACTCGTTTGGTTGAGTTACAAATGGAAAAAGTTTGACACATACGATGAAAGATCAAAGTTGATTCTAATCAAGTTGAATAAACCCGTTTCTTGATGTGTGTAAAGGCAGCTTTTAATTTTCTTCCTTGTCCTTTCGTGATGTTATTTTACCAAAAAGATCTTATGTTACTTATTAAGGTAGATTTTAAAGTTTGTTGTAATTGCCCCAAAAAATATCGTAAGACTTGAATTCCCAAATGTTAGATTTGTCACGATTATAGAAGAACCGAAGAAGTATTTTTGACCTACTGGGACCATCACTGTTGCTGCTTCAGATCCATTTCTATTTTTGAGCAAACTCTCAATGAAAATCATACACAGAATGCTGCACTAGCATTGTCCCAGGAAATTCCAATTGTAGGGCTTCATTTCCTCTTTCTATATGTTCTAGTTCTGTTGCCTGTTGCAAGTACACGTGATCTTGACACTCAAAATTATTTTAGTCAAAATTGATTTTGCATTTTTGCTAGTTAATAGAAAAGTAACACAATTTACTAATCTGGCATGAGATAATTTTCTACGTACGAGGTCTATCCGGAAAGTATCCGACCTTGTGTTCTAGCTGTGTACCTAGTGCGTGTGCTGTTGTCGAAAACAGATATTCACTAGGTAGAGGAAACCTTTATGAATGCCCGTGCCTGATGGCACCGACCTGCAAATTTTCAATCGGCAACTGTACGCTGTTGAGTAAACGTCGAACCTCGTGCAATCGCATTTCACGGTGACTAAACGCGTCGAACAAAGAGTAGGCAGGCCATTCGAGTTTAGGAACCATTCATATTATTCGCAAAGTGTGCGGCGATGAATCTATAAATCACAAGCAGATTAAAGAAAGGTTTAGCTGATTTAAAGATAGTCGTACATCAGTTGAAAGAGATTCTTGTTCTGGCAGGCCCGCAGTGGCAAAAACCCCAGAAAATGTGAAAAAAGTGCAAGTTTTAATTAATCTAAATCGTCAGTTGACTGTACCAAGACGTTTTGCAACCATTTCATGACGCAGTGAGAAAGAAACGGCCAGATTCGTAGAAAAGTGTCAACTGGGTGCCTCACCACGACAACGCACTTTCCCATTCCTAGCACTTTATTCAGTAATTTTTTATGAAACACGGCTTTGTACAGTTTCGTCAGCCCCCATCAGCTTTGGAAATTGAAAGATACCCTTCAAGGAAGAAGATTCCATGAAATGGAGGAAATAAAAAGGAATGTAATGAAGCAGTTATTAGCTATTCCAAAAGCTGAATACCCGAAGTGTTTTAAAAAGTGGAAAAATCGTTGGAAGAAAGTTGTGGCTTCTAAACGGAAGTACTTTAAAGAGGACATCATTTCTATTGACCAGAATTAGCTCTTTCTCTTACTACAGCACAACGTCGAATACTCTCCGGACAGACCTCGTACTTAGAAAAGCTTGGCTTTTCTTGTTGTTTCCGTAGCTGAAGTTTCGGATCGCAGCTTTCTTGGTCCCTGGAGCTTCAGCTACTATAGTCATCTTGCCGCCAACTAGAATTTATTCGAACCCGGAGTTCTACCTTATGACAGAGAAATATTATTCTATGTGTTTTGTGCTTTTTTTTGTAGAACTCGTAATAGTTAACCTCATGACTCGCTTAACATTAGAATTTAGTATTCAAAGTTTAATATTATAATAACTTTGCTTCTTTATATTTAGTACAATCCAGGAGTTTTGATTTAAGAGGCTCCTCTGATTCTGAAAACGTCACTTAATTTAGCTTGAATGTTTTCTCGATATTTTTTGTATTTTCTGATTTCTTTTTATATTGCTAGAGATAATCAACTTATTAGCAAAAATAACTCTTTTTTAAATTAATTCTTCAAATTTTTTAATTGGAAGGAAGTAAGATTATCGTTATTGATAATTATAGTGCCATCAACGCGCTACTCTTTTGTCATAAATGTTAAAGAACGTCCTGTTTCAAGTTAAGATGTGTACCAAAGTGACAGAATTTTTGGCATACTTCGATTAGTTTCTTTTTTATAATTTTATTCTAATATAATAACATACATATTTTGTGTTGCAAAGTATTGTAAAAATTGCATAAATTGCAAATTGGCCTAAAAATTGTAGAAAACCTGTTTGATTTTTAACACAGTTCTGCACTATATACGAAGAATATTTTATAACTAAAAGTCGGTTGTTCCATTGATGACACTTCACGATACGTGCATGGATTTATGTCAAGTTGCACGTGTGTCCTTATGAACAAAAAATTTGGTTCCTATTGAAAAAGAAATTCCTGAAGTAGTAAAACTCATCTCAGTGAAAAACTTGGTAAGATAACCAACTTTAGGCAGTGATTTTGTTGCCTGCCTAACCTGGTCTATTTTTCTTTCATTGTATTTTATTTAAATAAATTTAAAAAATACATTTTGTTCTTAGATTACATGACAATAGTAATATTAGTGTCAGTTAAACTCGAAATACGGATAGGTAACAACACCTTGTGAATTGTCTCAATGATGAATTTTCTTGTAACTACGAATTGCTAGAAACTGACAAAGTTTGGACATGTGAACCTTCACGATTAGTCATATGATAAGAAAAGATCGAAAACGTATTATCAGCATTTTTTCTCATATCTGTACTTTAAATACAGGGTGTTTTGAAAATTAGTATAAGTACTTGAACAGGTCTACACTATCTACCCACTGATATAATTTTTAGAAAGAACTTTTATAATGATGAGATTACGCCTAGTCGAGGATCTATGAAATTTTAAGATCTGAAAAATTTAGTATTCGTTTTTTGATTGTTTTTCTAGAAAATGTTTACAAGAAAAGATTTAATAAAATTTCAGAAATCAATCAATAAATTAGGTGAATCGACCACTCATCTCGTCTGGAAGCTTGAAATCAACACCAAAACTTTCAAGCACTGCTTTGGAAAATGAAATTCTCATCATTGCTGCTGAAAATTCATGAAGGTCTAAAATTGTGTTTCTTGTGGAAGGTATACTAATAATTTCTTTGGGCAAAAGTTTGAGAAACTGATACACTGATATTATATTGATAAAAATAATTCTCGCATTCAAATTTTACCCAAATTCACGTTCTGGTTAGTTAATACGTATATAGTCTTCAGGAACACAATATAGTATTACCTATAAACTTACTGTCTTTCATGCTCACCCAAAATAAAAACAGGATTCACTTCACTTAGACGAGCAGGGATAGTAAAGTAGTTCAACCATATCAAAAAAATTGTTGCTGCTGATCCAACTGTTACTTTGAGCAAGTTTTTGATTTGAATCCAATTTTACTAACCTAACCACTCAGATCAAACTGGTTATTTTTAATACCTACCATTTTAGGGAGTCTTAACAGAAATCTTTACTAAACGTCTTTGTTATACGGAGTTTCCACGGGCCAGTGGGACATACACGTAAAATGAGTTTTTGAGAAATATTATCTCTCTTGTGAGTATTCTAGGAAAATCTAAGTATTACATGACATTATGACAATAAAGGAAGCATATTTCTATTAATAAATAAGTTCTCGGACTGCTCAGCTAAATTGCTAGATTTAACCGCAATGAATTTGTTTTTTTTTGGGTTACTTAAAAAGTAGTTTAGTCTACTTTAAGGATTCAGTGGGGTTAATCTACCTGTTTGGAAAAACAATGTCTAGACCTGGTGCTCCATCGTGTTGCGATTGTCATTTTTGTATGTAGAAGTGTAAATATCTCAAGAACGTTAAAGATAAAAGTATCAAGTACGGGTATGTTGGAAAGGTTTTCAAAAGTACTATACAAAAATAAAACAAAATATATACTACTCCATTTGAAGAGATACATCATATGACGTCGTAACTCAAACATTCATGACGTTACAGACATGTAAGGTAAGTCAAAGTAAGTAAAATTAATAATATTAGTTTGCCTGTTTCCGAGTTTTTGCGAAATATGATTGGTATTGAGATTATTGAATTTATTCTATAAGTGCTTTTCACTTTGTATAATGGACACGAAAGGTTAGAAATTAGAGTTTAATAACCGCTGCGTAGAGTCACACCACCTTAAAACTATCGGCTCTCTTATTTGTGATCGCAATGGCCAGACATATTACTGTCTTGGAGTTTTATGTGCCAGTTTTGTATAATATTGAGAACTTTTTGTTTATCTACGACTTTACCGTAATGCTTTTTAAATGCATCTAGCTCTATTAGTATTGATTTTACAGAAGATACGTAAAGCAAAAGTTGCAGATAATTATGTTTAAAATAAGATAATCAAATTCAGTCATTAAGTAACCTCTCATTTTTGAGTTAAGACATAAACTTGTGATCTTTTGTAATGTATCCCAAATTTGCAATCAATAAACAACTCATCTGTTTAATTTTGAGTACATATTCGTTCATTCTTATTTTTAAATTTATAAAGCAAAATAAAACTATAATACTGCCACAACAGGGCAACGTAAAACTATTGACTGTATGTAGCTGATAGAGTCTCCATTGAACATAAATAAAATCTCCGTAATAAAAATTATTTTCCGTACAATATATTTAAGTTCCTTTTATTAATTATTATTTTTCTTTTTGTAGAACTAAAAGGCAGACAATTGCAATTGGAATTATTGCTATTATACATTTTGTAAAGCAATTCTTGTCACATTGAAAATTCATAAAATGAATTAACATGTTTCCCTTCTTTTGTACTCCCTACCTCTATACGCCTGAATGAAAGCAGGAAGCGGAACTCTAAAAAGGTATTTCGATCCAGTTCCAGAACTCAAAAAGAAAACGGAAGAAGAAAGGTCTCCAGGAAAAAAAAGAATTTCTTCTACAGCTCCAGGATAGGCAAATCAAGCCGTAGGCCAAAGCTATTGGTGAAAAGACGGTGGTGAACAGTTGTAGTGCGCATCCCACTAATGATGGAGGATCGTTTCCTGGTACTGCGTATTGCTGGTCGGGGCTCTGAAGAAGCCATCCCTTGTGCGCTATACTGTAGTAAGCGCAAGCTATTCTCTGCAACTTTGCCAGATGATGCGTGGTCGGCATTCAACTATTATTCCCTTTCCTAGGTGCACACGTACGCTAAAATAACGTATGTGGATAACCAAAAACCAACGTGTTCGTTAATGTGTCAAAGCCACGAGAAACGACGACTTAAACATTGAAAGTGTATCGATATATTGTTTAATTAACATTATTCTACAGTTGACAAAGTCGCGTTAAATTTTATACCAAAATATAACGTGACTATTTCAACAGGACATGTTGATTCGACCACATTCGCGTGTTTTCAACGACAGACTCTCGAACTTGTGCACATTGGGCCTGCACTGCGTACCGTGGTTGGGGCTCTAAAGAAGCTAGTCCCTCATACGCTGTACTGTGCAGTAGATACTGTCATTTTTCCGATATAGAGAGTTGTCATTGTGGTGGGCACGTTGAAATCTCCTTGGCCGCAAACAGCCGTCAGCGTTCCCTCACTGGGTGTTCAGCAACTATTAGCCATTGACGATTTCACCATCCGTACTGCCATATACTAGCTTCCTGCACTTCAAGCCGTCCGCAACCCCAGTGTATCAACTGATGAAAGACTGCACCTCCTTTCCTTGGTCGAGTTTCCATTTTATTTTTATTTCTCCAAAAGACTGCTTTGGCAAAGGATTTGGTTATTTTGAACCTGAATCAAGTATTCAAATAAGCAGAAATAACAAAAAGGACGTTACAATCTAAATGAATATCGTAGTTAACTGTGGCCTCATAAAAAACATGTCCTTTACAGCGATGTAAAACTTGGTATGGTTAATTTAAAACATAAAGAAATTATGGCCGTCTTTCTTAATTTCGAATTTAACATAAGTACGTAGGTAGCGATGGAAACAATTGTTATTGACGGTCATAAATAACATTACTTTCCATTGGTGCGTAAGTAATTTTTTGCTAATGCTCACGTGCCTTTTTCTGGATACCCATCCACTCACGCATAAAATTTTTAGTTACATCACGCTCACACCTACTCACGTTGGCGTTTGAGATCGTGATTCTTGTATGTCACAGGGTCAAAACATTTGTCCGCCCCGTCCTGGATCATCGTTTCATCTGCCTCGTGAAATCGCTTTGCAGTAAGGAGAGGGCCGTGTGTCGGAGGTTACTTCCACTGGATCGCTTTCACCCCTCCCCTCCGGGGAGGTTTGCAAGCTAGCTGGAATACCTTTGATAGACGCCAGACTCG
This sequence comes from Ignelater luminosus, assembly GCA_011009095.1. NCBI lineage: Eukaryota > Metazoa > Arthropoda > Insecta > Coleoptera > Elateridae > Ignelater > Ignelater luminosus. Next base: position 96,554 of record VTPC01001116.1, read on the forward strand.
ACTTTCTGCGAGGCGGCTTCGTGAAGAGGGTCATCGAGCAGAACCAAACCGCCGCTTTCAACACCTCGAGAACTCCACCCGTGCCCATTCCCAAGAAACCCAAGAGGAAGCTCAAACACCCTCCAACCATTCTCCTTGCCCAAGCCCCGGAGATTTCCAACGACCTCCAAGACATATTGGAGAGCACCCCCTTGGCTATCAGGTAAAACCATACCACACCCGATGCTCGAGATACTCTTTCACCAAACCTTCTAACTCCACAACCCTTCAAACCTCCCCCTCCCAACCATGTTTACAGTTCCATTCCACAATTCTTGAAAAATCATGGCTTATGACCATGCTGCTTTTTGTTTCAGATACCAGCAAGACTCGGGAAACCAACAACATGCCGAGGGCCGCGCCTGTCCGCGGTCGGTTGCGGTGCCCTCATAGTATGTGGAACTTGCTCCCCGTGGTTGTTTTTACACCTACGGCGACGGTGAAGCCAACAGAGAACTGGAGACCGGACGAATGACGGAGTCGACCCGCCGAACCTCCACACTTCCTCCCTAACCGGGTCAGACATGTTTCGAGCAAAAAGTTTCTAATCATCCATCCTTCTCATCCCCGACCGCGTGCAGCAACGTTCACCACCCAAAACACAAATTCCATTAAGGCTGAAAAGGCGTAATGCTCCGCAGCAGCAGAAATAATTATGATTTGACTAACAGGGTCATGGAATTTCTAAATACCACAAGTCACGGAATTTTTATGGGTCACGAGATTCTTATGGGTCACAAGATCTTCATGAGTCATGACATTTCCAAAGATTGCGAAATTCTTTTGAGTCACGAGCACTATGGGTCAGGCTACCTATGTTGTAGGTTCGAATTCGAGAAATTCTAGTATCTTTTATTATTTTTTGCGGTTTATAATTATTTTTCATGTCTAATTGTCCTAGGCGTATGTAGAACTGTAAGCAGTATTTTATTTCGGTTTCAAAGCGATTCTCCACAATTCTTGAGAAATCATGGTTTCTGATCCATGGTAAACTCGTGACCCGATGTGTAGCATGTGCTTCATAGTCCTGTACAGCCTTTTGCTTTTGACTTATGATCATGCTTATTCACGTGAATATTATCTTTTTCTAATTTTTCTATTGCTTTTGTGGTATTTTCTGTATTTAGAGAATCAACTATATTTTCAGCCTAAAGTAAGAGAAAAAGTTGTTGAGCCAGTAAGTAAAATAGCACCACCAGCTGTGGACAAGCAAGCAACACCAGATGAGATTCCAAAAAGTGTTAGTAGAAAAGCTATAAAAGGACGTAAAAGAATTTCAAGATCTGCAACTCTAAATTCAAGTAAAGAAGTAGATAAAGTAGGGCGTATAGAAAAACTACCAAAAGGAGTTTCAAGAGAAACTAAAAATAATAAAAATTCTATTATGTTAGGTTCCATTTCAAACGAAGATAGTTATTCTTTTGAATCTGAAGAAAACAGCAAATTAGATTATTTGAAAGCTAAAAAAACCAAAGAGAAGCCGGAAAGCGTTGGACCTGAGAGAAAAAAACTAGTTTATCAGCAAGACTCATTTGAAGATGAATTACCATATGTTGGAAAGATCGGTTGCCGTTCCGATAGTTCTGATTAAACAACGAGGAAGATTTGAAATGGGAACATATCTCATAGGACGTTCCAGGTCAACAACTCCCAAAAATTTAAGTGCATTAGAAGATTATTATCTTTGTCCTTGCTCATTCACATGGGTCACTAATTTATATCACACGCGACCTCTACTTTCTGCAGTGTTTCACTTCTCATCTTCCAACCCTCTTCTTTATTTATATTCTGATTGATTTCAAATATACTGATGGTCGAATATACTACTCTCTAAAAGGGTTGTTAAACAATTTTTAAATAACTTTACTGAAACCAATAGCCTACTGTGATCAAAAGAAAATTAAAAAGTCATAGTAGGCCTGGTTTTATCAAAAAAAGTTGCCCAGAATCACAAAAATAGCTGAAATACAAATTTTGATCGGGAAATTTTGATTTTTAATTAATAATATTGTGGCGACATGCGAAATAATTATAATAAATAAATAAATAAAGTTTTTACTAATAACAGAAAGAGAATCGAAATGTACATAAGGTTTAGTGAAAAGGGGCACGATTTAGGCTTTTTAAAAATTATTTTTGTTATATGTAATTAATAAAATGTTACATGGATCTCATAGTTGATTCTTCGTTCTTAATTTTTGATCGCAGTAGACGAGTGGTTGTAGCAAAAGTATTCAAAAATTTCATTAACAATTTTTTTAAAGCATAATATATTGAACTTGAAATCGAACAAAAGATAAATAAACAATATACAGGGTGTTAAAGATAAGAAGTGAAACGCACTGTATTTTCTTTGCAACTAATTTTATTCGAGTGAAGACTTTCGTGGTTCACGCTTAAGTACTAATTTTTCAAATTACGAAAAACGTAATGTAATTCAATGATTTGATGTGATAAGAATATTGTGCAGCGTGCAAACTGCAGAAGAATATTTTTAACGATGTTTTCATCGTCGCCGGTCTTTAATACCATGTTTTCTGAAATAAAGAATTTCCATGGCTAGCTATGTCAAGTTCGAAACTACAAGAAAAAAATGATCACAACTTCTTATTTTTCTCAATAACCATATCGAGCTTTATATCCCTGCAAAGGTCACAAAAATATATTTTTTCTACGACTAATGTTGAAGATGCCATAGATGCAAACATACATGCTCGATTTCATGGTAACGAAATTATTCATAAACCATAATAATAGGTATTTATTCAACATTTTCCTATTTTTAAGTATTAGTTTCATATTATACTTTGTATTATGGTTTCCTATTTTTAATTACTTGTTTTATTTGATAGTACATATTAGTGCAAATAATAAGTAAATTGTAAGCAAATTATTTAATAAATACATAAATAAATAAATAGATTTACATTGTGCAAAGTGTGTAGATGGCAGATATTAATAATAAATTTTAATAATTTTTCTATTCAATCTGATGTGTAACATATTGAAAAATTACTTTTACCCCACAATTTTCTATAATTTATTTATTCTAAATACCTTCTATAAATCAAAATTATTTTCCTGCATATTTCAAATGCCTACGATAGAGATGCTAATTATAAATTTTTATTCACACACGCCTATTTTAAATCTCATTGTCTTATTTTACATTATTTATGGTGCCGCAAAGGAGATTAAATACAGATACCGTAAAAAATTCTTTTAATAACTTGAGAGAAATTCACATCAATTTTGTAATACTTCTTAAATAATTGTTATTGAACAAGAGGTCGAACTTAATTATTATTCAGCGATTTTTTGCCGTCCTTTAAAAAACTGCAGTAGTGATATCAAAAGCAAATAAAATTATAATAATAAATTAACCTCAGAAATGTTAGAGGTGTTTAGATAACAAAATCAATAAATAAAAATGTGTTCTACTGTTTGATGTAACATGATTACCATTAGGAAGTAGTTGAAAGTTTGTCAAATAGGACACATATGATTTATTGTTTACCATTTTAGGTTTGGTAGTTTTATCGTTGTTCTTTATAATTTATTATACTGCAATTTGATAGAGTAAATTCTGGTAGCTTTCTTTAAAGGTTCCTAAGTGGGCTGCTTATGCTGATTTTTGTTTGGTATAACAGAATTAAGTGAAGCAGAGCTTTATTTAAAAATACTTAGACATGAACAGGAAACATTTATAATTCTAGTGGTGTATTACTATTACTGGATTTTTTAACTTCAAGAGCGTTTGAAACAAATTAGCTAAATGCCAAAAAATATTTTTCCAAGTTTGTTTCCTCTGTATAACCAGAAAAGAACAGTCTTAAGTATTACAAATATAAATTACTGTTTTTATTATTATTACCTTTAAGTATCCGCATGTATGGTTCTAAACCTGTTACATTTAAAGTGATTTTTCCACAATGATGTTTTTCTCTCCAATCCAATAGGAAATTAAATGTCGCATGGTCGCACCAAAATAAAATTTCACCGATCACTATTCTTTTTGTCTACTACTCTATGTTCAAACAATATTTTCTAATCAAAAGTGGTTAAACCGGAAATAAACGCAATTTTGGTTTTTTAAATCACACCCTGTATTTTCTGTGGCATTTTTTAATTCTTCATGTTTTTCTTATTCTGCAAATATAAAATTTTATGAGTGTTGTAAGAATGTTTTGCTCTAAATCCCACAAAAAGTTTGCAAGCATTTAAGATAGCTGTTATCTACATGTAACTATCGTAAAACAACAGACAGCCTTTCAAAAAGCAAAAACGCGATGGCCATGCAAAACAAACTTCAAATCTGACAGAATTATTGTTTATCTGTAAAATCGCAAATTTGACGAAATTTATTAATTCAACGACATTATTATTATTCATTGTCATTACACACTTTAACGATGAATTAATAAATTTCGAAGATAATGTCAATAATGAGGAACTTGTAAGCGATGCTGTTCTGCCCAACCCATAGTACCAGACGCATTGCAAGACAGTTGCACCTTTCCCAGAACTTTGTGTGGAGGACATTACACCGCGAAGAACTGTATCCTTATCAGTTATCACATTCAACGAGTTTAGGCATTACAGCCAGAAGATTATGGTCGACGTGTGGAGTTTTGTACATGGTTGCTATGCAAGATTGGCAAAGATCCAGATTTTATAGGTAGAATATTGCGGACTGATAAGGCTCATTTTAAGAAGGATGGTATTAGTACTACCCACGACTACCACTTATGGTCTTTCCAAAATCCCCATGCCATCGTACAATCAAGACTTCAACATCGTTTTAACGTTAATACATGAGCTGGTATTTTTAACTCGCGGTTGCTTGATATGGAAGTTCTTTATGATCGGCTAGATACAGAAAGATATACCACTTTCCTAGATGGAAGGCTTTATGAGATGTTGGAAGGCACTCCAG